>CM067320.1:33202375-33474568 GCA_034231615.1 Meghimatium bilineatum
AAAATATTAGACAGTTTTACTACCTGGCACGGCAAGGAAACTACAACGACTTTGATACACAATACTGTGAACAGAGAGCTGTGGGGAGCCATGACCGCCTACGCCAGCCGGCATGGCACCTGACGATGATGATTTTAATTTCAGGCAGTAAATAGACGCCGGCGTGCGTGGCGGATGGGCTAGTGAGATAATGTTTGTTTTGATTCCTTAAATTCATGGAAAATACCAGTAATTGAGTTGTATTACTCTGTGCAACCGGCACGTCTTCCAAAGATTTATTTTATACCAAGGATGCTCCAACTCTCAGCGGCACGGAGATACACAGAAAATAAGTCTCTCAGATATGATATCACTAATGGTTGTATAGATTGTCGTCTGCAGGTTTTCCACAATAAGAATTCCTCACTATATATGCATGTCATGTACGAGGAGTTTATTCTTGCATGCTGGTTGATCAGATGGGCTATTGTTGAGACCCTTCAGACTTTCAGCAGATAGAGTGAGACAATCAAATAGTTTCGATAGGCAAGAACTTCATCGGGGTGTCTAAATCCAACATAGAGGGAACAGCACTGCTTATTTCTGGCAAATATAATGAAACTTCAAAGTGATGCCTAGAAATTGAATAATAGTTGAAAAGCAGTGTTTTGCACACGATACCATTATCAGGTTGTTTAGGTTATTATTGTGTATATATGAATATATATATGCCTGCATATATGACGTAGATTATTACCTGTGTCGTGGACACATAATCGCACGCACATGATGGAAGTTGTGAAGCTGTAGTTAAAAGGAGAATAGGAATGGATAAAAGTGGTTTCAATGACATGAAAATATTAACATCTAAGTAAACCACAGGCAAACTAGAATTCAGAATGACAAAATGTTGCATTTATTCTATATTAGTGCATGACAAAGAAACATGGGTAATGCATATATAGATGGAATATATAATTGATGCCCTTTGAAAAGTTGAAATATAGAAGAATATGGATAACTTAATGAAAGGAGAATAAAATAAACAAAGAGGTTCTGACAGCACTGCATATGATAAAATACTATTGAAAAAAAATACACATCAAAGAAATAAACATATTTGGACATATTAAAAGGCATGCCACCCTTGTTGAAGGCCTTACTTGAAGGTAAATCGAGTGGCGGTGATCAAGGGTTTGGTAGACATACAAGTCGGAGGGAAACATTATGAGGGGTCAGGTTACGGTCTAGAAAAGTGCATCACCAAGGCAAGAGGCAGAAGACGTTTGGGGTATGTTGCAGCCAACCTTCGATGCGGAGAGGGCACCTAATGATACTGATGCTAGTACACACACATACACACCAACAGACACGCACGCATGTACACACAGATATATATATATATATATATATATATATATATATATATATATATATATAATATATATATATATATATATATATATATATATATATATATATATATATATATATATATATATATTTCGTTTGGTTGGATTTAAACGTTTGCAAAAACATCACAAACTGTGATTTGATAATTCTACAAGTCAGCGATACATCACGAGCTTCTAAGTCAGAGCTGCCTGATCTACATACACCTGTACGACATAACATACACATATACACATTTTATGAAATATAATAGTCTTAACAATATATATATAATTATATTAATGATATTCCATGTATTATCTGTAACTGGTTACGTATTAATACTATCGATACTATTAATACTGTCTGTTTTTCGGAAAATTTCCCATCTGCTACACGGCAAATAAAACGATCAAAACTATAAATTCCTGCATGTTTGTCGACATCAATTGGCAATTATATTCAAAGTAGCATATACAATCAATACAGCTAATTTAACAAACAATATTACTTACGGAAGAGTTGAGTAATTGAACATAACAAATCCACAAGTTAATGTCCTCTTTTATTTTCTTTACTGAATGATCTCATCATTTCAGGACATATTAGTCACAACCGCTGTTGTGAACATAGCAATGAACATAGCAATGAACATAGCAATGAACATAGTAATTGACTATACGTCACAGCGAAGAGCTATCACAAATATGTGATAGAAGCCGGATAGCATTGGAATCGCATCGATTTGAGTTTAACGATAATGAAAGCTTGGCCGGACTGAATATTTGGCGCATACGAAACTAATGATTGGACACGTTTACCAGACAAATAGCAACAACGCCAGTCCAGAAGTGAGTTTTGAATGCTTTCGTTGCAATGCTCGCTCATAATTAATTGACATTTATGTATACGTCCTCTCCTTCCACAAATCGCTCTATCGACCTTCAGACTCTCGTTCGATTTCTATCGCCTCCTTTATCTATCTTCCTCATGGCAATACATTAGTCGCATATAATTTACAATATTGATTTTTCTGTTCACAACTACTGGGATTAGGCAATTACGAACAATTATTCGGCATATTTAATATTTTCTTTCATATTAGTTCTGATATATAATATCTCAATAATGTGTTATGTGTACATAATGATATAGGCAACCTTTGTGGATCTGTGGGCCGGATGAAGCTGCTTTCGTGGGGTATGGGAGAATAAAAATAATCTCTGTATAAGTTTCTGGAGAAATTTCTTGGGGCAGTCTGTAAAGTACATCACCAATTCTAAAAAAAATCCTGTAGCTTTTTTGTACTTAATATGTTAAGAAACTTTAAGGGAAGATTGTGGCAATTGTTTGACTTAATTAAGCAGGGAAGGATTAGGGGGTCATGAACGTTTGACGGTTACTGACAAAGAGGAGGGAATACAAATTAGCAACAATATTTTTACGCAATTAATGAACAGACCCAAACTAGTGTTATATGACCATTATGCTGTTTGCTCTTTCCTTTCTGTTCCTGCCTTTTTTGGCCTCTTTCTCTCTCCCTCCCACCTGATCCCACGTACCATCTCATTTTGCTCTTCCCTTACATCATGATTGCTTGTCTGTAGCATTCCTTCTCTGTTGCCACTTTTGAGGTGAGTATTTTTAATGTACTTTTAATTTACTTGCTACCATATCTTTTCATTTGTTCATCTCACTTTCTTCAGTCTACTTTCTCCTCCCTACTTACTACTATCTTCTCCCCATACGTTTTTCTCACCTGTCATGCTTCCACATCTTTTCTTCCCTCATTTTCATTTGATATTGTCCTCCTCATTATATCCCTATTTGTCTCCATGTAAGATTTGTTTTATTGCGGGTATTTGTTTGTCCTGATGAAGGCTTTATAGTCGAAACGTCGTCTGTCCCTGTATCTCGTTGTTAAGTTGTTTTATGTTTTATTTTGGTAACACACCTACCTATTTTTGTATTTCTTGACAGTAGTGTTATACTAGCTTGAGGCAATGAGAAGTATGGAGTACTTTTTTAATCAGCTTTGCTAACCAGTAAAATAACTTGACGACCAAGATATTTTTGGTCGTATTTTACCTGCTTAAGTAACATTATCTCAAAATAACTAGCACTAATATTCTCAAAGTATATGCAATCTAAATTGTAATTTCAAAGAATCACTTCCAACCATGTTTATGAATTATCAGACTGACTAGTCAATGATATCGAATGTAGATGGTCGTAGAAGCAAGACAGTAGTACACGTTGACATCTGTAAATAATTAATTAAACTGTCATGATCCATGATAAACTACATACATCGTGGCACAATGCAGCATAATATTGTGTATCCTCCTTACACTGAATGTAAACTTCTTCGTCCTCAGTGTTCATTCTCAAACTTTGGCTGGATCTCTTTTGTAGTAGGACAATGGTCCTATTAGATTTGCAGCATGATGTAGTCAAGTGAATTGAAATGCGTTGTGTCGCCTTTTTATTTGCGATAATGGCCCGACACATCCATCTTCAGCTTGGAATGCAAATATGTCGCGACATTAACTTTAAGGGAAAAAAAATCACACTAGTCAAAATGATCGTACCAAATATTGGCACGGTCTTCAATTCAAGATTTAAAATATTATTATATTCAATGCAATCAATATCGATATAGTCGAAGACGCATTCTTTTTTCTTCTTCTTCTTCAGCGTTCATTCTCAAACTCCCACTGGATTTCTCTTGTAACAGGACAATGACCCTACAAGATTTCTTGTTGAATGTAGTCCAGAGAATGGAATTGCGTTGTGTTGCCGTTTTATTTGCGCCAATGGCCCAACACATCTGTCTTCGGCGGGCATTCTTTTTTAAAAATTGCTTCTCATTAAGTCGCATTAGCCAATGTGGAGCAAAAGAGGAGCAAAGAATAGGGATACAATTATCTGCCTGGCATGTCGTAACAAGGGACTTAAGAAAGTTTGAGGAATAGAATTAGCTGTCTCATCCTATGGAAATGAAAATAACACAAGAACCAAGCCGAATCTGGGGTATGTAAGGCAGACAGAAGAAGATATCGAGACCAAGCTGTAAACCATAGTACAACGCATTCAAATCTCCTCTTGACTAAGAGAATCCCAAGAACGAACACACGAAAATGTAGTAAAAGTCAGAACATCGAAAAAATTTTAAGCACACATTAATTATCTTCAATTGGGTGCTCACTCCCAAATACTTCATATCCTAGTATTCCCCTATTATTTCACTATAACATTGTACATATTACTTCTACCCCTGACGTTGTAAAGCAAACATGGGATACATCGTATAGATAGATAGAACATTTGCAAAGAGACAAGCATACCGCCACCAAGATACACACAGCTGGATTCACATATCACTTGCACACATACACACATATTATCACATATATGCTAAATTCCAATTGTTTGCATATTGCTAATTCACACGGAATTCAGTGGTATAGTGGTTAGTTTTACATGATAGTGGTTCGATAGCCGATGGTACAATTATTCTAACGATGCGATGTGGTTTATTAGTGACACCTAAACATTCTAAAATAGTGAAACATCCATGTTCTTTCAGGCATTGTCTCAATTATTGTATTTTATGAATGTACACATCATCACGTGATGTCTGGTTAACCACGTACTAGGCAGCTGAACACTAATGGGAAAACGTGAGTTATGTAGCTGCTTCATAACTCAGCATACATTTACCTTTACACATTACGAAAACATGAGCATCATACATTTAATTACCTTTACACATTACGGGGACACGAGACAGCAAATATACTATTTCAAATATTGAAGAACTGACGACATTGCACTCTAGTCAGTCCCATAGTTGCTCACTTTCTTTTAGTAGATGGCGAATAGTATATATGACTATTGTTCCTGTTGCCAGCCGATTTTTCATGTGACTATTTCGACTCGTCTAGTCCTTCTCTGCTTATTCCACGATTGATCCCACATTCGTTATACCTCTATAATACTGATTCATACAAGGAATTTTTATTCTCCAATAGACGATTTAGTATGCCTTTCAATATCTAACCTGTGTCCATATTCACAGTGCTCATCACAGATGCTCTGGTAGCCAGCGTCTCATATCGCTCAATTACACACACTCCAGCATTTCCTGGGCAGTAGATCCATACCAGTTCCCAAAAGGGCAGGGCTAACTATGTATGCTGCCCTGTTCATGGTAGAGCAATATTTATTGAACATTTCGAAGCATGGACTAGGGGTCAGACATAATTACGGCCCTGTTTTGTGGTCCTCGAGAGCCATCGTAACGCTGTTGTAACCACCTTCACGTCCATTCTCATTTTGGGTGTTGTTATCTCATATTGTTGTTACTCTGCTCGGCTACGATTTTTCCTCTTACTCCAGCAGAGATGCCCCATGCCTCCACGCCGCACGAACTCATCAGAGTATATAACTGCATTATAGCTTCTTGCATTGTCCTTTATCAGCTACCGTATATCAGGATATGCCTTCCCATTACACCACTCCCTGTATTCCATATCACATGCATCCGCGGTGATCCATTCTTCTATGAGTATTATCTACCCTGCACTCACAATATCAATTATCCTATCCACGTGTTTCACCCAAGACATTCCTCTTTTTATTCTCCTCCCCTTGATGTCGGAAATGTTCATATGTAAAGTAAAGGCAGGTATCATGGCAGCAACCTGTTGTCGGGATGAAGATAACACTTCATGCACTAAGCAGCAGAAACTATTAGGAGGGGTGGACCGTTTCCTTCATTACTGTCTTTACCTCCCCTAAAGCACGCTTCAGGTACTAATTTACAGCTTGGTTGACTGGAGGTGTAGTCGTGTCAGGCGAATAATCACAACGCCGATTATGTGTAGTGTGTGCACATAACTAGTAGAATACTGTTAACGTAGTCTCGGAGCTTGTAATGTCAGAATCTACCGGTATCATGTCCTCCATTATTGTATATGGTAATACTCTACGATATAGCCAAACTGGTTGTCGTTAGTCCTTAAATACTTGTCTGCTATTAAAAGTCTGCGTTCCTTACCATAGAGGGTAAATTTTCTATACAGAAAAAGAAGGTTAGTGATAAATACAGTAGTGGTGCTGGAGAATACAATCCTGATCATCGAAACTACATTTGCTATCATACACATACAAAGTAGACAGCAATCCTTACTTCCATGTTTTAATCCAGTGAGAATAATAGTGGTGAAAATTTCATTGTAATCCTTACCTTATTGTTTTAATCAGGTGAGAAACACAGATAAAATGTCATTGCAGTTCTTACCTTAATGATTTAATCAGACGAGAAGTGAAAGCAAATTTAACATATTTCTTGGATGATATATTTACTGAATTATCTGGTGGGTTGAATCTATCCACTTATACAACTGTGCAAATACAATGATTCTGCTGCATAAATACATTTGTTAGAAATAAAGGTTACACGAAGCACTCCAGACTTATAGAACAAGCACGATTCACGCACATTTTAAAAGCGTTGACATAAAACGATTCACAACACAACGATCGAAATGCACCAATTTTAGAATATATTTAAGCAGCAATAATTACACTTCGGATAAACGACAAGTAATGAGATACGAACTTTTTGATGTATGTTAGGACGAACTTTGCGATGTATGTTAGGAAGTAGCTTTTAATATTCGTCTGCAAATCGCCGATTTCATGTGAGTGGGAAAGTGAAAAGCACGCGAGGAATTCTGGGAGCCAGCATGCAGGAGCGCAGAGGTGAGAAGGCGTTGTTGAGATATTGGAATAGCAAAACCTAGTGAAACGAAATATGAATGTGTGACTTGATTATCTATTGGACGAAGTGATGAGAAAAATCACCTTGGGATATCTCATATATTTTAACTCTCTAATGAGAGTTTCTATAACGTTAATATTTTGATATAGGTTAAAGAGTAACAGACATGATAAGAAAAATTCATGTACTCTTGAGTAGACGATAAATCACACATAACATCAGAAACTAGTCGTTTTACACTCTCATTGTCGTCATTAATCCAATGATTCCTGAGCTTTTGTCCTTCAGTCCAATACCATGTCATTATATATATGTTTGGACATGTAATAGGACACGATTCACTTTGTAAAATCATTTTCAAGGAAAGCGTGAGGGTTGAAGAAAACGTAGGATGGAGATAATCTTAGGTTGACAGCATTAAGGTTCATGCATGATTTTTCTATGCTCATCACGTGAGGAATTGGGAGAGGGGCTTTTAGTGCAAATGTTACCAATGTGAAACGGCTATGTTCCTAATGAGTTATAGGTCTTATTATTATTACTATTAATTATTATTATTATTATTACTACTACTATTTATTATTATTATTACTATTATTATTATTACTATTAATTATTATTATTATTATTATTACTATTATTACTATAATTAGGTCTAGATTGTTTCCTTTTTCCACATAATATATTCCAGTTTTCTGGCATTTGAGAAATTGTTTGGTCTAGACGACTTGACCAACCAGACAACAGAAAGAATATGATCAGATAAATAATTGATAATCCGCCTTCGCTGTAAATGTAGCGCTTAGAGATCCTGTTACCTATTTCCATGCATATACATTCGTACATGAGTATTGAATCTCTTCATATAATTATTCTGATTTATAGAGACTGCTTTTTTTCTTTTTCTGCATTAATTTTACTTCAAGAACATCCTGCAGCAAAATTTCTATATATTTTATTGTAGGAGCTTGAGGCCGAAAGAATATGACGCCAGACTCATAACTATGAGATCTTGGGTTTAAACCTTAAAAGCAAATTAAAATATATTATGTGTACGTCGTATAGTCTTATGGTAAGGAGCCCATTGTTATTGCAGCTTTAATGAAGCCTCGCTGCACTCGCTAACCTGAACACATGCAGTAACAATGTAATAATACAACATTTATCATCATCATCATCATCAGGTGTCATGCCGACTACGTAGGCGATCATGACTCACCACAGCTATCCTCAGTATTATGCATCAAAATCGTTATTATTTAACTTCTGTGTCAAGTTGGTAAACTGTTTTTCTCACGTTGTCTACCTCTGTTTCTGTAACCTTCAATCTTGCCTGTTGTGACTATGTTCTCCAAATTTCATTGTCTCATAAAGTGGCCATAATGATGAAGATTATATTTTTCTTCTATTATTGAGTAAGTTCCGTCTCTTATTGGACTCGTTTAAGACCTCCACAAGTAATAATAGTTTATTATTTACTGTCTGTGGTGTAAAAAAAAATATATTGGTCTCTTTAGTGTTTCTTCTCGTCCCTGCTATGTTTTTTGAACCAATGCAGAGCAGCGCCATTTTTTAATTATAGAGATCTCCAATCTCTGATAAATATTCATCAAATGCTTTTCTGTTGTCAGTGTATCTCGACTATATGCAAAGTATATAATTAAGAGTGAGTCGAGGTAATATATTGATCAGGTCACTTTTCCAACAACAGTGCGTAATTATTCGAGTCAAGTGTTACACGTAATTACCACACACAAAAAAATATAAAAAAATAAACTCAAATGATCGACCAAGACAACACGAAATTGGTACACTGACTCATGACGACTCACAATATAAGCCCTACTTGCTAATTGGACATCCAGTCGTCTTAATGAATCATTGAATATTCCTGTAATTTTCGTTGGCCACTTTAATTATACTGTGTCGATACCAATATAAAAAACAAGGGACTAGTCAATTGAGTCATTAGTAGGGTTGCATTTCGCATTAGCCAGGAGTATTTTACAGTAGAAGGTTATGCCTGGCACAGGCTGAAGCTATTGATGAAGTTTCTGATTCAGCAGTAGCTGGACACTTATTGTTTGTTTCTGTTACTATAATCCTCAGTAATTACGACCGATTAGCTATTACTACTAAACTATTTCTTATAGCTATTATGTGAAAAATAGGATGGTATCTCTAGATCTTTAGTTCATATTCATAATTCTTCAGCTGTCAGTGGTGTGCAGTGCTTTGAGAAGAAACCTCCTTCTAAGGGGGTGAGGGATGTCAATTCTTTGAATTTTATAGCGATTCTTCATTTTTGCAACAAACAGAATTCGTGTCCTCAACTTCAGCTTCCCTGTCAACAATTCTTTCCTGTCCGCAGCAACGCAGTTCTGGTGAATTACTGGACTTGCTCACTTACTGGAGTGACAGTCACTGGAGTGGCTCATTTACTGGAGTGTCTCAGTTACAGTGGTGGGTGAGTAATCAGCTATACATTCTCCGCCATTCAAAGGGGCTATCTAATTAAGCATGTCTAACATGTATGCTCGATTCTGAGATTTCCCAGGCATTGTAATGAACTTCTCAGAGTTGCTTTCTTACAATACCACGTGAAACCTTCTGTTCATAGCCGTTACACCACGTACACATTGGACGCTAGAACAATGGACAGGTCTGAAGCTCATATTGTTTCCCGAACGTGATTTTGAATTTTGGGTTCTCTGAATCTTGCATCACACAGGGAAACATAACTGTACAGAAGGAGTGGTGTACGGCATCTACGAGAGATACACCTTACTATATTGGGATGTCAACTGCTGAGAATTTAATGTTGAATTACTGTTGGTCTGACATGATAATAGTGAGAACTTCAGACTTTCCGAATACATTACGCGTATTGATTAAACAGTGTTTAGTGTTACTTATATTTCAATGATCTTGTCCTTCTATCGTTTAATCATATTTCAATGATCTTGTCATTCTATCGTTGAATCATATTTTAATGATTTTGTCATTCTATCGCTGAATCATATTTCAATGATCCTGCCCTTCTATCGCTGAATCATATTTCAATGATCTTGTCATTCTATCGCTGAATCATATTTCAATGATCCTGCCCTTCTATCGTTTAATCATATTTCAATGATCATGTCATTCTATCGCTGAATCATATTTCAATGATTTTGTCATTCTATCGTTGAATCATATTTCAATGATCCTGCCCTTCTATCGCTGAATCATATTTCAATGATCTTGTCATTCTATCGTTTAATCATATTTCAATGATCATGTCATTCTATCGCTGAATCATATTTCAATGATCTTGTCATTCTATCGTTGAATCATATTTCAATGATCATGTCATTCTATCGCTGAATCATATTTCAATGATCTTGTCATTCTATCGCTGAATCATATTTCAATGATCTTGTCATTCTATCGCTGAATCATATTTCAATGATCTTGTCATTCTATCGTTGAATCATATTTCAATGATCCTGCCCTTCTATCGCTGAATCATATTTCAATGATCTTGTCATTCTATCGCTGAATCATATTTCAATGATCTTGTCATTCTATCGCTGAATCATATTTCAATGATCTTGTCATTCTATCGTTGAATCATATTTCAATGATCGTGTCATTCTATCGTTGAATCATATTTCAATGATCTTGTCATTCTATCGTTGAATCATATTTCAATGATCGTGTCATTCTATCGTTGAATCATATTTCAATGATCTTGTCATTCTATCGTTGAATCATATTTTAATGAGCTTGTCCTTCTATCGTTGAATCATATTTTAATGATCTTGTCCTTCTGTCGCTGATTGATATTTCAACTATCTTGTCTTTCTGTCGCTGACTCGTATTTCAACTTTCTTTCATTCTGTCGCTAACTCATATTTAACTTTCTTTTATTCTGTTGCTGACTCACATTTAAAATTTCCTTAAACCTGTGTAGTCCATTTATAATTAACTTCAAGATGTGTCACATGCCACAGCTCTCTAGATATAAATAATATAATGTGACGGTGTCACAAAGAAAGTCGTTTGTTACTAAAATTAGCCATTATTCTCCTTTCAGTAAATACCAAGCCCTTCTCATCAATAGTTATATGCGCTGTTCTCACACAGGATCAATTATCATGAATGATGTCATTCACGACCGTCTCTAGTATAGACCTATTATCTTGAATTGTCATGTGACTGGACATGGCCCTTGTTGGGAATTCGGTTGATCAATATTTATATACTTGGAATCGCGTGCCAAAATTAGCTAAGGCGACTCCAGGTATATAAATAGTAACCTTTGCAGCTCGGTGCGCAGGTGGGGCGATCGGGGAGGGGAGTGGTGCCTTTGCGGTCACTGCGGGTGGTGTGGCCATGGGAGCTGTGGCGGTGGCCAAGGCGTTTGGGTGGCTGCGCACACAGAGAGTGGCGCGGGTCTGCATCTTGAGTGACTCTGTGGGTATGATTGGGAGGGTACGGGTGGGTCTCGTTCGCGAGCGGTGGATTGGGGCCTTGGGAGGTGCGAGCTTGAAAGCGGTTGCATTTATTTTCGTGCCGGGACATGTGGGCGTTCGAGGCAATGGGGGAGCGGATCGGCTGGCATCGTGTGCGATTGTGGCAGGGGGCGATGGGGCAATGGATCGCGCTGACGTTTTGAACTCCTTGGGAGATATGACACGCGAGAGTGAGACTGGTGTGGATGATGATTCCTTTTCGGTGGCTGGGATTAAGGATCAGGGATTGAGGTGCGGTGTTGCTAGAGGTGAACATGTTGTAGGGCGCAGGGGGGTGGTGGTCGGCCAGCATAAGACCGGTGCTGTCGGCAGAAGTGTGATGGCGGATACACTCAATGAGAGATCGGAGCAACTATGGATGTGTCCAGTTTGCAGTGATGATGATCCGACGACTAACTAACTAACTAACTAACTAACTAACTAACTAACCAACCGAGACCCAAAAGTAATCAAAAACGTAACGAATGGGATTCAAATTCATTCATCGAACAGGTATTCTATGTAGCCGACTGTCTCGTGTGATTGATTACTAGATGGTTTGCGTCGCTAGTAAATATAAAGCATGGACCGAGTGGATAAGTAATGATATGTGACGTCAGATCAGTCATGATTGTTTCCATAAAGACATGTAAACAGAATTAATTAGGACTTTATTTTACGTTTTTGATTATTGTATGGCTTTCGATTTGTCATTATTTATAAACTTGGAACCGCATACCAAAAACAGTCATGGTCACTCCAAGGATATAAATTATGACCAATTGGTCACGAGACAATTCGGTCACGTGACAATTCTATATAACAGGTCTTATGGAAACGTGGATCAGCACACATGATTTAGGCATGACCGTCAGATATAGACGATATTTGCATATAATTAATTAGGCCTTCATTCGATATCTTTTATGATTATTCTCATGATTTCCATTGGTCACTATTTATATACATGCCAAAAATAGCCAAGGCGACTCCACGTATATAATTAATGACCAAAAGAAACCAGGAGAATAATTTAAAACTAAAGACAAGTCCTACTTAATTCTGCGAAGAGGTCTTCTATACAGTCGAATGTCACTCACGAGGCTCAAACATTTCTAGCCATACTCGTGGAAAAAAATGGTTCAAGGACGGGATATCTAGGCAACACTTCTTGACAATCAACTCTTTTTGTGAAACTGTAGCATGACCTTATGAGAGGACCGTGCACAGACTCAATCTTAACTACCTTCATTATGTGTGGCGGACTTATAACTAACTTTACCGTGATTCTTGAATATAGAAGGAAAATAAGCATTTTTAGTTGATGTTTTCGATTATATTTGAACATTTCGTTGGTCACTGTTGGCAGGTGGTATAAAGAATATACACAATGACCAACTCGTCGGCCAACCAAGGTCGGTTGAGAGACACATCAGGAGTTCCAGGGCTTTTACAGCTCAAAGGTGGGGGGGGGAGAGAAGGAGAGACTATCAGAGAGGAAAGTGGTGCATTCGCTTAGACGACAAGCAGCATGACAATGGAGATTCTGGCAGTGACCAAAGCTTTGCAATGGGTCTGCTCACAGACCGTCTGCGAGCATGCCTGTATACTCAGTGACTCCATGAACATGATTGTGAAAGTTCAGGTGGTGTACGTTCGAGAACAGTGATTGGATGCAGTGAATAATGCCTGTGTCCGGGGTAATGAGAGAGCAGATACGTTCGCAGCCAACGCTGCTACTGGAGCAGTTGGCTGTTGGTGGATCGATGGATCGGGCAGACATTTTGAATGCCCTATGGGAAAACGCACGAACAAACGACTGCACTAGTGACGATGCCTCTTGTTCCATGATTAGAATAAAGAAGCGTGGTTTGAAATGTGGTGTCGCTAGAAAGGAGAGTTTTCGTGGGCGAAAAAGAATGATGGTCAATCAACGACGTACAGGGACTGTCAGTCAACGTGTAATGGTGGATACACTCAAGGAAAGATCTGAGCACCTATGGACTTGTCCGGAATGCAATGACGATGATCCAACGACTAACTAACTAACAGTGACCAACTAAAATCTTGGCAATATTCAAAATTATTATGTATGAAAGTTGATTTTCATTCTGTAGCAAAACCTAATCTGTGTTAAATAATCTTAGGTGATCAAATTGATTTTATTTTTGCATTGGTCACCGTGCGTATACTCTGTGTCGACAGCCAATAAAACACATCTTTCTGTCTATAAATTCGTATCCCGTCATGGTCGTAGAAATAGCACATTGAATGCTTCAACACAGAGTTTTCCAGCGATTTCTATCTTCAACGATACTGATAAGTGAGGAAAAATATTGTCCTCGCAATTCCTTGATGTCTGTCCATGTCTTTGTTTTACCTTTTCTACTTCTACTCACTTCGAATAAAAACAACAAAGGTAACAATTGATGTGGCCACTGTAAACAACTGACTACGGAATCTGGAACAAAATATAGTTACAGAACAGCTGACTAGGGAATGTTGGAAATATAGAGAACAGCCGACTGGTGAATGTGGAGAACAGCTGACTAGGGAATGTGAAGAACAGCTGACTAGGGAATGTGGAACAAAATAGAGTTAGAGAACAGCTGACTAGGGAATGTTGGAAATATAGAGAACAGCTGACTGGTGAATGTGGAGAACAGCTGACTAGGGAATGTGGAGAACAGCTGACTAGGGCATGTGGAACAAAATAGAGTTAGAGAACAGCTGACTAGGGAATGTTGGAAATATAGAGAACAGCTGACTGGTGAATGTGGAGAACAGCTGACTAGGGAATGTTGGAAATTTAGAGAACAGCCGACTGGTGAATGTGGAGAACAGCTGACTAGGGAATGTGAAGAACAGCTGACTAGGGAATGTGGAACAAAATAGAGTTAGAGAACAGCTGACTAGGGAATGTTGGAAATATAGAGAACAGCTGACTGGTGAATGTGGAGAACAGCTGACTAGGGAATGTGGAGAACAGCTGACTAGGGCATGTGGAACAAAATAGAGTTAGAGAACAGCTGACTAGGGAATGTTGGAAATATAGAGAACAGCTGACTGGTGAATGTGGAGAACAGCTGACTAGGGAATGTGGAGAACAGCTGACTAGGGAATGTGGAGAACAGCTGACTAGGGAATGTGGAACAAAATAGAGTTAGAGAACAGCTGACTAGGGAATGTTGGAAATATAGAGAACAGCTGACTGGTGAATGTGGAGAACAGCTGACTTGGGAGAATGTTGGAAATATAGATAACAGCTGACTGGTGAATGTGGAGAACAGCTGACTAGGGAATGTGGAAAACAGCTGACTAGGGAATGTGGAGAACAGCTGACTAGGGAATGTGGAGAACAGCTGACTAGGGAATGTGGAGAACAGCTGACTAGGGAATGTGGAAAATATAGTTGAAATAAGAGCTAATGACTGAGGAGTTTTGTGGTGACGTGGTACACAGAGCGCGTCTAGGATGAACAGTCACTAGGGTCAAATTTAGCGGCAAGCAATTAGGCCTATGCATTTGGATCTTTCTGAAAGCTGTGGCATCTTACTTAACATATTTTACATTGCCTAGAAAGGCACTACGGCCAGAAAATTCTGGGTTTATTGCTACGTCCTGAATAGGATATACTACCAACTTGTTTCTTCTAAAAGTAAGGGGATGTTGCTGATGACCGAATGTGCAGGGTGATGCTAATGACGGAAGATGCATGATTAATAAATGGATAATGCTAATGACGGGAGCCGCAGGATTACGTGATGGATGATGCTGGTTACAGAAGGTGCAGGATTAGTACAGTGATGAAGCTGGTGACGAAAGGTGCAGGATTAGTACAGTGATGATGCTGGTTGCAGGATTAACGTAAAAATCAAAAGAAGGTGTGTAGCTTTAAGAAATGGTAAATTGAAAGATTAAGAATCTTGTATTAGTTGTGATTTGGAAAAGCAATATCAGTGTTGGAGTGAAAATCAAACTGTATAAGTCGCTGGTGCTTTCTGTTGTGCTGTATGGTTGAGAGAGTTGGACACTCAATGCGGATATGGAGAGAAGATTACAGGCTTTCGAGTACAAATGCTACAGACGAATTTTACGAATTTCCAATAGGGAACATAAGACCAATGTGTCCGTATGAAATAAAGTACAGATGTGTGCAGGTGTTCAGGAGCCATTGCTTTCAATAGTGAAACGACGAAAACTAGCATGGTTCGGACATGTATGCAGGCACGATTCCTTGTCAAATCAATACTGCAGGGAACTGTCGAGGGTGGAAAAAGCAGAGGAGGACAATTAAAGGCATTGACAGACAACATCAAGGAATGGATAGGGCAAGATATTTCCACATTCATCCACATCGCTGAGGATAGAATTCGCTGGAGGACTCTGTGCTGAAGCATCCAATGTCAATATGGTACCCCTACGACCCTTGGGTTACGGGTTTATTGATTGATTGTTTTGTTGTAGACTTGTTAATGTAGTGAAATGTATGTGTAAACATCTCCCCCCCCCCCCAGAAAAAAAATCATGTCACAGTCAAGCGCTTTGTATCAATTGACACTCTAATTTATCATAAAATCAATTATAGTAACGTCTCGTGTGTAAATCAAGCGTGTTTAGCAAAATCCCGTTTTCTAGTTTCACCTATTGCAATGGATCAGTTAACGTGTATTTTCTCTATTGGTGAGATACTATCTTCTCATTTGTGAACGAGAGTACATTTTGGGTATATCATAGCTTATGAAAATTAAAATAATGGAGCTCAGGGTTCGGTAATCCTAGTATCACAAACTCTGAGTTAGATGTCTTACATTTCAAATTAAATTCACGCGAGATTTATCAACCGTTATTCAGAGTTCACTAAATCATGTTGGCATTAAAGGCAGGCATTGACAAAAATGAAATTAATCATTATGTTTTTTTAAATCCTTTCTTGAATTACATTAATCAAGGTTCATGTTTTACTTCGCTTCTATAAAACTATTCTTTGGGATCTCATTGATAGATTTTCGAAGTCATAGATTTGCGACGCCATTTATTACTGTGTTCACCTGTGTTAGATTAAATGTGAACTGTAGCTTCTTGTTTATGCCTGCATTTCTCTTAGTTGGTGCCTGAATATTATCATTGAATTACGAAGTTCCTGTTGAAAATAATACAGTACACAATAGTACAATGAAGCTAATACTTTCTGAACTAAAACAAATAGTTCAGAATTGAATTGACAGTTACTATAAACATATCCTTTAAGTGAATAGTTCGCGGTTGTCGAGGTTAATTATATAATTGGTCCGGTGATCCAAATAAGAATGAAAATAAATTTGGTAGTGACATTGATCACGTAGTGTTCACTGTTGATAAACTTGGCGCATTCATTGGCTAGTGAATTTACACACTTTAGCAAGGGGTGTGACTGATAACGTATTGTTAATAGTATGTTCACTAAGCCATCCCAATGGCTTGAAAACGGAAATCTCGCACTCCCGAAGACAACTGCTCCCAAGATAACATTGACTGGCTGGATCTTCAAGAAAAGATAGGAGGTTCATCCAAATTCAAGGCCGCCGACTGGTTGTATCTCGAAACAGACTAGGAAATTGAGTAACCCTTCACACATGTTCCTTCTGTAAATAAGGCTTCGAAAAGGAAGGAACTCTGGAACTCCGTAAGACTATAAAAATATCTGTCAATTTCAATCCACTAAGCTTCCAATAACTCCTCTGCAAATTTGT
Organism: Meghimatium bilineatum; assembly: GCA_034231615.1. Classification (NCBI taxonomy): domain Eukaryota; kingdom Metazoa; phylum Mollusca; class Gastropoda; order Stylommatophora; family Philomycidae; genus Meghimatium; species Meghimatium bilineatum. The sequence goes on from CM067320.1 coordinate 33,219,763, forward strand.
CTCTCTTTTTGGTTAATGAAAAAAGAAACCAAATACACCATTCTATAACACTGGAGATATTCAATCATGTTGGAGGGATCTAGAAACCTCTCTGAAACCTAACTAATGACGAAACGAACTCTTCAGTGGCCAGTAATACATACAATATCTCCAATGCTCTGCTGAATTGAGCATATGCCGATGTTTGAGAATATAGATTCTCACTTTCCTTATCTCTATTTTAAGGCGAAGATTTCGTAGAGTGATTTCTTTCTCGCGAATTTGATCAATCTGTTTGACCCTTTATATTGCTACCCAATTTTGTAAGGTTATGATACGATAAATCTTGATCTCGGATGTATCTTTGCCTGGCATTTTTACGGGGGGAAAAAGTAATTGTGTAGCCACTCTTCTGGTACTTGTCTTGAAATCATCAACAATTGTTTAAAGCCAGTTTTCTGCACTGACCGTAGGAGACTATAGCGTATTCCGTCGGATCCTGATGCACCATCTGATGTTTTCTTTATGGTCTCTTTTACATCCTTCAACGAGACCAGTTCCTCATCAGAGAGATCGCTTGCCACCGCTTGGCAAGCGATGCTGTTAAAGTGGCCACTATACAAAATGTTTACGGCAAGGGGCTGGAGATCAATCGCTAGAAGACTGACATTTAATTTGGCAAATGAAGGCCTACTTCCTGACACTCTAGGTACATACAGACCGGAGAGAGACACGACCACAAATTCGGCAATCCTCGCCTATGACATCTCCATAAATGCGACAATCCTCGCCTATGACATCTCCATAAATGCGGCAATCCTCCACTATGACATCTACGGAACTTTCAGACAAAGGAGATAAAAATGGTCGCCACAATCCACATGGAAGGTGCTTGCAACAGAGTCAGCTTTGGCAAGCTGATACATTTGCTAAGCGAACTGAGCATCGACTTGTGGATAATTTGATGAATATCAATGGTGAATACCTGTTGATCTGGGATTGGAACCTGGACATCAGAACTATATCAGAACTGAAGGTAGAAATGCATTGGAAGGTAGAAGCCTAGATTTGAACAAGGACCATTCAACTGACACCAAACTAGCTTCTCTGCCTGAATTAAGATGGTTATCGATTTCAATAACATTTCTTGTGTTTCCTACTAATTTCTCCACTGAGTTGTCTATACTATACAGTCAACGACTGTGGAAGATTATCAACAAACAAAGCTATTTTTTGTGTGTTTCTGCTGAAATATACACAACTACATCGAGGGTGACGAAAATGTACCCCCGTAGGGCCATCCCATCTCTAATCACAAGTGTTTTTAAGTAGTGAAAGGAAGTATAGAATAACTAAAACAATAACACAAACTTCATAACTAACTTCCTAAACAAACTAACTAATTCCAAAGGTTTCAGGAGCAAAGGGTAGTTTAATAAAATATTAATATCAAATCATGTTATGAAATTTCATCAATAATTATATTGCTCACATTACACAGATAAGTCATTTATGCTTTCCTAGGGACTCTGATGGAAAAACCCCAGCTGGAAAATTAATTAAGCTACTAACTCCCTCTAAGACTACCCAGGCCTATCAATTTAACTCACAGACACAAAGTCAAAAGAGAATAAATGTACTTATCATATAACTGGTTCCTCCTTGATTGATATTACCTCTTGTCACATCCAAAGTTCAGGTCAGATATTCACAAGGTATCTAACCTATAAACAAATGACTTCAGGTACGACTGCAACTGCCCAGAAGACGATTAACTGGCAGGTGAAGCTCCATACAAGAACCAATCAAAGTAAATAGCTTTTCGATTGAAGGAAACTTCGAAAAGACATGGATCTCCGCTGACTCAATTACCAATAAACAGCAAACTTGATTGGAGAAAGTTGTTATCTTTCCTGGTGACGTGAAAATTGAGAATATATGAAGCAGTTGGATTCATACCTTCTTGATAGGGTTTAAAAATAAATGAAGAGATCCAAGGTCATAACCTCTAATTATGATGAACACTTCACATGAAACTGAAGTATCAGTACCTGACATGCCGTCAGGACTGAACCAAATAACAATATACGAGGGCGTGAGTCCATACCTTTGACGACACTTTCAGTCGCCAAACTGCAAATATTCATAATCTGACCAATTATTGACAGAAACAATGCATTCTAATCACTACTCACACGACACTTTTACTAAAGGTGAAGGCAGAAATCAGAATAATATTCGCTGACTCCATTTTCCTATGTATCGGTTTGCAGCACGACTGACTATTTTATTCAGGGCAAATGTGCACATTTACGTTAGTAGAATACTCCACACCAGGAAGCAATACAGTAGTATAACAAATCTACGGTATTCTGAACAATCTAATGCAATCTAATGTCTCGACCTTGTCGAAGAAACAGTTGTAAAGGCCTGCTTCTGCCAGAATAACATGATTTATTTCTACACCTTATATCTCCATAAAGCAGTGGGAAAGTTGGCTATAACTTCAGTATGACAAATACAATATCAAGGTCTGTCCGACCTTGGACCACCTGGATACATGTCACATCTAGAGCAAAACAATACGATTGTGCACACCTCTGAGCATTAGTCATAGGCAAACTACAACAAGTATATAGTATAGATTCACACTGAAGACATTGAGAATGTCTCTCCTACCTTCTAATGAACATAAATGAAACTTTGAAGATAAAACATAATTCCACTTTTCTCCTAGGAATTGGTTTAGGAACGGCATTAAAAAAAATCCTGTCTTCAAGGCATAGTTCCTATTAGGACACACCAGGTTACAAGTCCTTCTTGTTCGCCCGTAAGTCCAAACTGACTAACAATTACACCTTGACCACGCAAGTCTGGTCCTGTCATCCCGTGTTAAGCCAGAACCAACATTTATTTCGATCACAACTCATCAACTCTAACCCTCACCCCTGTACAACTAAATCACAACTCATCAACTCTATCCCTCACCCCTGTCCAACTAAATCACAACTCATCAACTCTAACCCTCACCTCTTTCCAACTAAATAATAAAAGTTGTTCACTGATCACGTATAGTTAATAACTCGTGCAATTTGAGCCAGCCCCACTATTCCATATCAAGCAAACTCTCCAGTCAAATGAGAAACCCATTTGGTGAAAAGAAAAATTTAAAAAAAATGGTAACACAGCTAAATTAATGGAACACTGTGAGATACCAATAAAAGGCTGGGTCGACCCAGGAGTCGTTGCGATCTGAGAAACATTTCCGCCTCATTTGGGGAATGAACCGAGGATCACTCATATGCGAAGCCAGTACTCTAACCACTGCGCTTCGAAAGGCACATATCGTGTATCACCTCCATCAAACAATGATCTGATCCCCAATACGTTTCATCACCTGTATAGCTCCACATTTCATCACCTGCACAACTCCAGATTTCATCACCTGCACAACTCCACATTTCATCACCTGCACAACTCCACATTTCATCACCTGCACAACTCCACATTTCATCACCTGCACAACTCAACATTTCATCACCTGCACAACTCCACATTTCATCACCTGCACAACTCCACATTTCATCACCTGCACAACTCAACATTTCATCACCTGCACAACTCCACATTTCATCACCTGCACAACTCCACATTTCATCACCTGCACAACTCCACATTTCATCACCTGCACAACTCCACATTTCATCACCTGCACAACTCCACATTTCATCACCTGCACTACTCAACATTTCATCACCTGCACAACTCCACATTTCATCACCTGCACAACTCCACATTACATCACCTGCCCAACTCCACATTTCATCACCTGCACAACTCCACATTACATCACCTGCCCAACTCCACATTTCATCACCTGCACAACTCCACATTTCATCTTCTGCACAACTCCACATTTCATCACCTGCACAACTCCACATTTCATCACCTCCACAACTCCACATTTCATCACCTGCACAACTCCACATTTCATCACCTACACAACTCCACATTTCATCACCTGCACAACTCCACATTTCATCACCTGCACAACTCCACATTTCATCACCTGCACAAATCCACATTTCATCACCTGCACAACTCCACATTTCATCACCTGCACAACTCCACATTTCATCACCTGCACAACTCCACATTTCATCACCTGCACAACTCCACATTTCATCACCTGCACAACTCCACATTTCATCACTTACACAACTCCATTTCATCACCTGCACAACTCCACATTTCATCACCTGCACAGTTCCACATTTCATCCCCTGGACAACTCCACATTCCATCACCTGCACAACTCTACATTTCATCACCTGCACAACTCCACATTTCATCACCTGCACAACTCCACATTTCATCACCTGCACAACTCCACATTTCATCACCTGCACAACTCAACATTTCATCACCTGCACAACTCCACATTTCATCACCTGCACAACTCCATATTTCATCACCTGCACAACTCCACATTTCATCACCTGCACAACTCCACATTTCATCACCTGCACAACTCCACATTTCATCACCTGCACAACTCCACATTTCATCACCTGCACAACTCCACATTTCATCACCTGCACAACTCCACATTTCATCACCTCCACAACTCCACATTTCATCACCTGCACAACTCCACATTTCATCACCTACACAACTCCACATTTCATCACCTGCACAACTCCACATTTCATCACCTGCACAACTCCACATTTCATCACCTGCACAAATCCACATTTCATCACATGCACAACTCCACATTTCATCACCTGCACAACTCCACATTTCATCACCTGCACAACTCCACATTTTATCACCTGCACAACTCCACATTACATCACCTCCACAACTCCACATTTCATCACCTACACAACTCCACATTTCATCACCTGCACAACTCCACATTTCATCACCTGCACAGTTCCACATTTCATCACCTGGACAACTCCACATTCCATCACCTGCACAACTCTACATTTCATCACCTGCACAACTCCACATTTCATCACCTGCACAACTCCACATTTCATCACCTGCACAACTCCACATTTCATCACCTGCACAACTCCACATTTCATCACCTGCACAACTCCACATTTCATCACCTACACAACTACACATTTCATCACTAGAAAATCTGTTGGTGAAATATTCCCATCAGCGATAAAATCCTGAGTGAAGACGAGAGAGGGGAATTGTAAAAGAAAAAGTAAATTTAGATGTTCGAAATATGCCAGATCGTGGGTGGCTGGAAAATGTACATATAAATAGAGAATGATTGATTATTGATAGCAAACTGTCGTAGCCGATGAACGAGTTTGAATGTACTTAAGATGGATTATTTGTGGAGTGTGGTTTACTCAACTTTACAATTGAATACCTCTATTAATAGAACCCATTTATGTATTGGAGAAAAGTGTGTGCGTGTTTGGGAGATAGATAGACAGACATACAGATAGATGATAGATAGATAAAGAGAGAGAGAGAAGAAGGCAAACAGAACATCACGATTTTGTATATAGTAAAATAAATATTTACTTGCGGACGAAGTTCTTGAAAAGGAAATATGTGATTGTTTTACGTAATGAAATAAAACACAGAGTTTGCAATATGTGAATTGGCATATCAAAGAGGCAGGTATTTTTATTTCATGTGAAATGGCATGTCAAAGAGACGCGTATGTTTGTTGTATGTAAAATATCATGTCAAAAAGACACGTATGTTTGTGGTATGTGAAATGATTTGTCAAAGAGACAAATATGTTTGTTGTCTATGAATACCCCCCCCCCCCCACAATATTTTCTTACAACATTTCGTATCACTTATAAGCACATTATCTACACATTATAACTTCCTTTAATTTTAGATTCGTTATTTTCTAGTCGTAAATAAAAAGATACGAAAAGTAATTTATTTTACATTATACTGCTTATTTTCAATATATACTTCAGTTTACAGTTATGGGTATTCGCAAGTTACCTTAGCTCATCTGGATATTTACAAACTACCTTTGCTCACCTGGATATTCACAAGGTACCTTTGCTCACCTGGATATTCACAAGGTACCTTTGCTCACCAGTCAGACAAAATGTGTCTCCCTAAAACTGTGACATCTTAAAACATCCCTCTGTCGATAAAAAAACACAGCTTTTAGGCAGCAGCTTTCTCAAGAAACAAATGGAGTAGAGTATCAAGAAATATTGACTTTATTGATTCTTGATTAAGGAACCAGCGACACTGCACAAGGGGCATTCCCATAAATAATTGCTTACCATTTCGTCAGTCATCTAAGAATATATACTGTAAAAAAAAGAAACGCAACAATATTTCAAATGTGTACCAACAATATTTCAAATGTGTACCAACATTTTACTTTCAATCACTTTCATAACTTCCGTTTAATGGCTCGTGATGGCGGTTGCTAACCTACTTACACAAATGCAAGTAAAGTTCGGTGTTTCAGATCTTTCTAAATGGAAGATGTGTTTTCTTTTCTGAATGTGATAGATTAGAACACGGTGTAACCATTTGAAGACGCCGAAACAACAATGTGACATGTTTAGCAAACCGACAGCGTAGAGCTAAAACTCTCGTAGGAAAGATGAAGAGTTATCAGAAGACGTCAATTCCACATACACTCTGGCGTATGACAAGGATGTGTTATATTTTTCTTGCTGTTCATCACATATATCCATTGCATATGTAGCATTGCCAATATTAATGAAGAAGACAACTTACGCAACCTCCAGAGCGAAATTATTTTTTCAGACAATCTAGCTGTAGTATCAACAACAAAAGAACAACTACAACAACATATAAATAAACATGACACAATATGTAGGGACTTTAATGTGAATATAAACAGAGAAAAAATGGAGGTAATGTCAATCGAAAAAAAAAGAAACACCACTCTTCTAATCGATGATCAACATATTAAACAGGTGGAAGAATTCTCTTATCTTGAAAACATCACATCATCGAATGGGAAAACACCAGAGAAATCCAACGTAATGCAACACATCATACCGGATCTTTGGGCAGAGGTCTCCAATTTTCAAAAACAAATATGTGAGCATTATCACCAACACTGAACAACACAATCATCATATTTTCACTTTTCTACCAATATCAAATGTGGACACTAACAGCACCATCCAAAAAAAACTTATTACAATAGAAATGAGTAACGAGAATTGAACCAGTCCGTTCAACGGCACCAAATCGCCTAGCAACTATTGAACACGCGTTCTTCTGTACTTGACTAACCGCATCTCCAAAAAAAGATGCGATTTCATCAAGCCATTCAAACCGTGCACACAAAGTCACCAGAACGGACCGATCGAGACAAGGACTATTACAACAACATTAAACATCCCGTACAGTGTTTCAAATATCCTCAGTAACAACAAACATATAACATAATATCCGTATTTAGTTTATGGTTGACAATTTAAAAAAAATGTCCTCTGGCTTCCTACTTAAATTTACTTGTATAAACAATTATTTGAAGCAAAATTGTATTGTCTATATATATTATCCATGTTTACAAGAAGACCTATCGGCCCTTGTATAACTACATACGGATATTATGCTATATATTTGTTGTTACTGAGGATTTTTGAAACACTGTACGGGCTATTTGTTGTTGTTGTAATAGTCCTTGGCTCGATCGGTCCGTTCTGGTGACTTTGTGTGCACGGTTTGAATGGCTTGATGAAACCGCATCTTTCTTTGGAGATGCGGTTAGTCAAGAACTGAAAAACCCGTGTTCAATAGTTGCTAGGCGATTTGGTGCCGTTGAACGGACTAGTTCAATTCCCGTTAGTCTCAAGAATGTTTTAAAAATTGTCCTCTGGCTTCCTACTTAAATTTACTTGTATATACAATAGAAATGACTTGTCTACGTAGAATGTAGGAATACTAATAGGAAATAGAAGCAGAAACTAAAACAATGTCAATCCTGGATTACATCAGAAGAGAACATTAAGTGGTTTTTGCATGCTTCCTGACTACCACCAGATAGTTAGTCCCCCTCAAAAAGTATTACTATACAAACGCGATGGATACAAAGCCAGGGGCAGACCTTGCAAACGATGAATTACAGAGAAATAAAGGAGTCAACGAAAACAATCGCATATGAAGCACACAAAAAAGCCATCCCCAGATAACTTTTCTACCCCTGACGCTGCAAGGCGTAAAGGGGTATAAAGTGTAAAGAAAATGAAGAGAGAAAGATTAAAAACTATTTTTGCGGAATTAATGTTTCACTCTTGGTATGAAGAAACTTTCAGACTTCAACTAAACCCGTCTCCAGTAATTCCCAACGGTCCAATGACGTTGCTGATTCACCCACTGCAAGCGGATATGACGATGCAGGTCCGTAAAAACAGGATATCTGTAGGTCTTCTAGCCCAAAGACCAGCGTCTGCAGCCGGTTTCTGACCGTTTGATCTGAAATTTCAGAAGCTGCTGACATGAACTCGACCGTGGAGGACGCAAATGCATATCGATTCCTAAGATGACTCAGCCGTTTGAAGCGGTGATCGGCAGGAGTTGTGACTATGCGTCTTCCACTGCGCGGTCGGTCTGTCACTGAGTCAGTTTGTTGTAATCGCCTCCACAGACGACTAATGGTGCTTTTAACCACATTAAATTGTCTGACCATACACTATGTGCTTGTCCAATCTGTAAGTGTCCAATGGTGATGTATCGTTGTTCTGTACTGAGATGAGCCATACTTGCTAATTGAATTTTCAACAGCATTTATTCGAGAACAGTCAATCTTTTATAGGCAATCAATAATATGATCAGAAAGTTTTATATTCAATTCGTTTCACAGGGTACTCAATAATCTGTCACAAGTTATTGCCAAAAATGTTGTTTTGACCGTGACCACTTTCAGGACCTCACGAATAAAAAAGTGAGTACAATTTAGGTAACCACGCGAAGTTAATGATCAGGTGGTCCCAGCCGATAGGTTGACTGATGTCCAATCAGCGAATATATTTAAAAAAGAAATTCCACAAAATTTGTGTTTTTTTCTTGTTGTGAACAGTATCATTAAGCTCAGTGTCTCAGTCATGTTGTTGATTGTGGACTAATCTAGTCTTTCCAGCGAGAACGCAGTCTTTCCACTCTCTCCTGGTCACTCCCATCTCTATCATTCTATGAACACTTGCTTATCTTTTTTCCAGCATCCCATTAAAAAAACTTGTTGTTTATCTGTTACTGCCCTAATTTATTCTGATCGGTTTCTTGTCATCACTTTGCCATACGCCATAGTCTTACTAGGCAATATTTAATGTCTTTCGTTGCTGCCTCATACATGACCTGGACAGTAGATTCATGTGATTTTGTGAGCGTTGTTGTGAAGACTGTGGCAATCTTTTCTTGTTATGCATTTTCCATCTTTTCGAAACATACTCTTAGAATATAATAAAATCAAAATGGGTGTTATTGGTTGCGTCGTCAGTCAAGTCAGAGAGGCTGTTAGTGCCTATATCTACATTATCATCCTCGATGCTGCGGTGGGATATGCACCAGCTGTTTCTACCACAATTGATCCTTTTGGTAAACGATTAAGTCACATCCGCACCTGTTTGTTTTTCTTGCTTCTGAGTCAGAAGTGCTATTAATTATATCTTGTGGTTTTGAGTACTGTTCTTTAAGTTCTTGTGTCATTCCCCTTGTTTTATTTGCATCATAATCACGGCACTATCATTGTAGCGAAATTACATTTGTCAACTACCCTCTCTTTATTTACTTCCATCCATGCACATCCTCTTCCAATGTCTTCTATCTCGCAGACTGAGTAAGGTATCTTCTGCTTCTGTCATCTAAGAACATCCTCGTTTGATTGAACCTGTCTTAGCTTGAGTTTGGTATACAGGTTTATGGCCATTGTTGGCAGCTTTAAAGTATTCTTTCACCTTTGCTACCCGATGTCTTACTTTGAAGCTAAGTATGTCTAGGAGAAAACTAATCGCAGCGATTTAAGAAATCTGTGGTACACCCTAATACTGCCTTCATCCCCTTATTCAGAACTATCTTCAACATATCAGTATGAGTTTCTGACAGTGTTAGTAATCCTAAACCACAGTTCATAACAGAGAGTACCACTGTCCGTATAAACAAAAAGAGGGTGTACTGTGTTATTTCTGCTGATGCCATGATTTTAATTGTACTGTGTTATTTCTGCTGATGCCATGGTTTTAATTGTACTGATACCTTTCTTAGTTAACGGAATAACAATCTCGACATGCTTCACAAAAGAAAGACTTCTATCTATTAGTGATTTTTAAGTATTTTTTGGGCTGCTCCCTATTAATGTCGATGTCTATGCAGGTGGCAGTGATTCTGTGTAACTGTGTAACTATTATGTTGTTACAACAACCAAACGATCTTTGTTGGGGGGGGATTGATGACTGTTCCATTATAACTCATCCACAAGAGCAAAATATGTTCTGACTTACTCTGCAAACCCTCACTGATGTTACATATGTTATTGCCAAGGTAGTACAACAAGATGTCTTTCGCGTAAGTGATGATTCTACATGGCCAAGCCACCTGCATCTATGCAATGTTGGAAGTGTATATTGTTATGAGCACATACGACAGAGTGTGGAAATCCGGCTTTTACGGTTCTAATCTCCGAGGTCTCGATTCCAACTTTAAAGGAACTGGTTTAGAAATTAACGCTATTGCTATTCATCGAATTATGCCGAGATCAATGAGGAAATGGAAAATTTCGCCGAAACATGACTCAGTTGTTACACGCGTTTTCCAGATATATCGCTGCAACCGATATTTCATATTTTTGCTTGAAAGCCCTCGCAAATATCATACAGCAGAATTGTTGCATTGGTGATCGTGTCTCAGCCAGGCCTCTATGCTTCGAGGTTGTCGGGGCGCTTGTTTTCTAGATTGATGGCATCTCGTCTTGCAATTTTCACCCTTTCTAGCAATTTTCTACACACGTTCTAAAATAAACTTTCGTTACTGTAAAAAACAAAAATAGTAAAGTAACCCATAGCATTTATTAATGCCGTAGGGGTGTGAGATGTTAGCGATCTCACATTTCAGAGGCTCTGCATATGAGGGCGGTAGCCATCTCCTCTCCCTCGCAGTCTTTACTTCCCGAATTAATGCGGTACCCATTTAAGGCTGGATCGGTCCGGGAGCCGTTGCGATCTGAAAAACATTTCCGCTTCTACTGGGGATTGAATCCAGAACCACTCATATGCGAAGCCAGTGCGCTTACCACTGCGCTAACGCGGCTCCCGTTACTGCATGTTTTCCTCTGAAGGAGTGCAGGGTGGCTTTCTATGGGATGTGGAAATAAAGGTCACTTTGTCATAGCAGACACCACGACATGTACAAGAAGGATTTTGATTGTACCGCCTAAAGAAAAAAACCTGTGCCAACCGTGGACTGAACCCGGTACCACAAGAGTCTGAGAACGACGTGCTAACAATACGGCGATGCGCTCCACCAATATACGTTCTGCAGGATGATAATTCGGTAGTTCTTACAGTCGATTATGATGACCTTGCCTAGTTTTACAAATGAACAGAGGTAACTAATTATACAACACCTCTTCTGGTATGTGTCCCTGTCTTCAAATTTCTGTTGAGTAATATTGACACATTAAAAAAACACCTCATATTACTAGGAAAGTCACTTTGAACAGGAGATTTGACTTCATTTTGGTAATACAAAAACAAATGACCACACACAATTATGTAAGTCACGGTTCAGATAAACCTGTCACTACTACTTTCTACACATTTTATTAGAATTGTCCTCAAAATTATTAAATGGACAAAGGGAAGTAATCAATACATATACGTACACTGAATTTCATGAGTTGTAGAACATAGAGAGAGATCAGAAAAAGGTATCACGTTTGTGTAACTGTATAGTCTACTTATTACCAGAATACTTGTAGAATATATTACAAACATTCAATCTATTGTATGAAAGATTGGCAAAATATTACGAAAAGCGAATAAGAGCGAACAAAAAATACATGCTACATAAACGCCCATCCACTAGGACTAAAAGAGAATATGGTCAGATCTTTTAGATATCTAGAAAGAATGGACGGCACCAGAATGATAAGACAAGTATATGCAAATAAAATTATTCTCGAGTATACATACTGTGTGACCCAATGAATATTTTATTTAAACTTGAAGCGGGTCCCTTCCACCAAGACTGGGTGTCTATAACCAGAAAGATTACATTTATACTCGTGTCAGCACATGCAAGTGTTGAGAGTAATGAGCGAGGTGATACAATGGCGAGTAATAATTAGTAGCAGTAGGTACATCTTATATAGTTCACATATTAAAGAACTGTATATTGAATACGGACATTCTTCAGAAGTCTCGTATGCAAACCATTGATGCAATGATGACTAGGTCCCAAATCCGCTGCACTGGCCATATCGTCCGTATGCCAGACAAGCGCCTTCAAAAGAGATTATTTTATGGGGAGCTGTGCGAAGGTAAACGTTCACGTGGAGGGCAGAAAAAGCGCTTCAAGGATCACCTAAAAAGCTCTCTCAAGCAGTGCAGCATCGATCCTAGCTCCTGTGAGACTACAGCACTTGATCGCTCAGCCTGGCACATCCAGATCATTGCTGGCATCACGAAATTTGAAAAACAAAGAACACAGAGGGCAATCCACAAGCGCAAAAAGTGGAAGGACAAATCCGAAAATTCTCCTACCCCGAACCTTCAGCACTCCTGCATGCACAGCAATAGAACTTTCCGTGCACGAATCGGATTCATCGGGCATCTACGAACTCACAAACCAAATTAGTTAATTACCAATTTTAATTATTATTTATTTATTAAATTTTTTTTTTAAATCGCATTTAATGTTTTTCATGCCATGCTCATCTTCGCTTGCGAAGGAGGAACAACATCATCATCATATTAAAGAACTTATCCACTCAAACATTTTCATAAATCATGGTCGCCCTCTATACTGCATGATATTGGTGTCAAGATCCGACAGCCCGTACAGGGTGTGAATCATGGTCGCTCTCAAGACTGCAGGAGATTGGTATCAAGATCAAACAGCGCTTAAAGAGAAACGTGATAAATATACGAAAAAACTAATAAATTAGCATTCAACTGCAGCTGTGAGCCGCAACACGATGTATTTATTGAGACGGAAATATGAGCCGCTATGTATTTGACCGGTGTACACTGATGATAACTGTCAGTCATCACTCATAATTCATGCACATAAAATACATGTAAGAAACCAACAAGTAGACTAATAAGACTAAAACAATTGATAGCATGTCCTATTCAGGTTATATCCATCAATCCAGAATTTTTGAGCTGTAGTGATTTTCTAAGCAATATAAATACTGTACCACAACACTACAGAGTAATTTAACAAAATAGACAACCTACAAGAACTAGGAACTGAAACTGGAGAACAGATATGAAGTTACAGATGGATGAATTGTAGCTGCAGCAATACATCTTTATGGTTTGCGCCAATAAAAAATAGACAATTACGAAAGTGAACGTATATAACAATGGTTCACAGACTAAGCTTTTGAAATCTTTCCTCCTGGTTTATATACATATCTCATCATCATCATCAGGTGCCATGCCGGCTGGCGTAGACGGTCATGGCTCTCCACAGCTCTCTGTCCACAGTATTATGTATCAAAGTTGTTGTTGTTTCCTTGCCGTGCCAGGTTGTCAAACTGTCTAATATTTTCTCACGTTGTCGCTCTCTGTCTCTGTTGCCTTCAATTTTGCCTGTTGTGACCATGTTCTCTAAACCTGCCTGTCTCATGAAGTGGCCAAAAAAAGAAGATTGCCTTTTTCTTATATTGTTGATTATGGTCCGTTTCGCATTTGACTCTTTCAACACCTCCACATTAGATTTTCTGGCAGTTCATGGTATTCTCAACATTCTTCTGTAGAACCACATTTCTGTTGCCTCTAACTTCCCACTTTCCAGTTTGTTTATTGTCCAATACTCGCACCCATATACCATAAGATAGTGTCCCTCAAAAATCATTACTAAACAGATACTATGGCTGCAAAGCCAGACGCAGACCATGCAAATGATGGATTACAGATATAAAAGAATAATCGAAAACAAATATACATAAGGCACACAAAAAAGCCATCCACAGAGAACTTTTCTACCGCTGACGCTGCAAGACATACAGAAAGAAAGAAGAAATTTTTCAAAGTTGAAAACTCTGTTGTGGCATTACTTGATATCCTTACACTGGTTTACAACAAAAAATGAAGTTGAAAGTTGTCTATAATTTTTTAACTGAATTAGGAGCATTCTGTCCCACTGACATCCATTTTTCTCAATCAGGTCATGTTTTTTTCTAAATTGATTAAAAATAAATTCTATTATCTGACTATAACCTTCTATTCATAATTACATTTTGGTGATATTAGTAGTTGATTTATGTGTTACATTTCTCACATAAAAAGTACATAACAGAATGTATTTATTAAATGTTACAAACATGGCATTATATAAATGAAATATAAAGGAAATAAATAAATGTAAATTATGTCATCACTGAGCAAAACTCAACACAACTTCAATTTCTTCGACTTACTCGAGTGCTCAGCTGCAGTAATCAGCCATCATTACTACATCTCAATGTCCTTGATACGTGGTCTCCATCTCTTTTATGTCCTGATGGTACCTCTCTCCCTGCTCGTCACTCATTGATCCAAGATTCTCTGGAAACCGGTCCATATGCGAGAATAAATACTGCACTTTTATGCTCATGTTGTATCCAAGGTTTTTGAAAGCAGTCAGCATATTGTCGACAACTTCTTCATAGTTACCGTCTTTGGTGTTATCTAAAAAATTCTTGACAACCAGAACAAAGACCTTCCATGATTCTAATTCCAATTTGTTCATTGATTTTACAATCATCTGATGAGCTGACGAGTTGTGGACCATAAAAAAATGCCACCTTTCAACCTCTCTATTGTTAATCTTGGAAAAGCGCAGCGCAAGTACGTGAAGCAGCTACCATCCTTGTCTAGGGCTTTGGTGATCTGTTTAATCATGCTTGATATGTAGCGGTGGGAATAGTATCTTGTTTCTGTCTACCAGAGGATTGTTGACGATGTTCTTTGATCTACATAGCAGAGACATGGTTTGTGAGCTCACTCCAAACCATGGGTATTCCAAATTTCAGACTGCTCTACTTGCTTTTAATCCACTAACGCAGGTATTCAGTGCACACCATGTGTGAAGTCCAAGCTTTATCCTGGTCACCAAGATTTATACCAAAATTACGCATGGTAAGCTTGCTTTATGAAAGTTGTGACTGGATTCCTATTAGGAACGAGAGTGTATTCACTGCAAATACAGCAGAAGATGTTAGGCTTATTTCTGAAAGATCTTCTAGTTTAAGCCATTTGAATCACTTGAAACCTTAAAAAAATACACACACAAAAAATAGCAATACTAGTAAGTTTAAACATGTAACAACTTCATAATTTGTATATTCCAAGATAGATTAAGAAATTTTGCAACATTTGGCATGAAAATATCCATACATGTGACAATAAAATACTTGCTTTCTATATCATTTGTCCTTTAAAATAGGAAAAAAACCACTTTTGATCAATTGTGTGGAAATCAATTGTCGTTTCACTGATTGATTTGACATGGAATATGACCCACCTATAAAAAAAAACATCATGTGGTGCTAGATAAAATAACCTGACCTGATTGAGCAAAACCAATGTGAATTTTGGATTCAGCACAATAAAATAATCCTAAATCTTTAAAAAACTTCATAGCAAATGTGATGTTGACCAGTGTTATTGAATGACTCACATTTTTCAGAGATATAGTTCTCATTGGTTTGTTTCATCTTCTTTCTGATATTTTGTATTTAATTTATTCTCTGTATAACTACAATTACATTATAATGAGAACAATTACAGTGAACATATTGAGGGAAGAGAATTCTGTCACATTCTGATTGGGTTTCTATACACAGAAAAGGTGGATTTAGGGAACAAAAGGCTTGAGAACATTTTAAAGAATTGCTTACATCGAAACGCAGTGAAATGATGCTAGATCACTTATCGCATATCGCGCAATGATGCTAGATCACTTGTCGCATATCGCGCAATGATGCTAGATCACTTGTCGCATATCGCGCAATGATGCTAGATCACTTGTCGCATATCGCGCAATGATGCTAGATCACTAGTCGCATATCGCGCAATGATGCTAGATCACTTGTCGCATATCGCTCAATGATGCTAGATCACTTGTCGCATATCGCGCAATGATGCTAGATCACTTGTCGCATATCGCGCAATGATGCTAGATCACTTGTCGTATATCGCGCAATGATGCTAGATCACTTGTCGCATATCGCGCAATGATGCTAGATCACTTGTCGCATATCGCGCAATGATGCTAGATCACTTGTCGCATAACGCGCAATGATGCTAGATCACTAGTCGCATATCGCGCAATGATGCTAGATCACTTGTCGCATATCGCTCAATGATGCTAGATCACTTGTCGCATATCGCGCAATGATGCTAGATCACTTGTCGTATATCGCGCACTGATGCTAGATCACTTGTCGCATATCGCGCAATGATGCTAGATCACTTGTCGCATATCGCGCAATGATGCTAGATCACTTGTCGCATAACGCGCAATGATGCTAGATCACTTGTCGCATATCGCGCATTGATGCTAGATCACTTGTCGCATATCGCGCAATGATGCTAGATCACTTGTCGCATATCGCGCAATGATGCTAGATCACTTGTCGCATATCGCGCAATGATGCTAGATCACTTTTCGCAGATCGCGCAATGATGCTAGATCACTTGTCGCATATCGCGCCATGATGCTAGATCACTTGTCACATATCGCGCAATGATGCTAGATCACTTGTCGTATATCGCGCAATGATGCTAGATCACTTGTCACATATCGCGCAATGATGCTAGATCACTTGTCGTATATCGCGCAATGATGCTAGATCACATTTCTCATATGGTGCAGGTGATACTAGACCATTTGTCATGTAAAGTGCAATGATGCTACAACATTTGTCAAATACGGTGCAATAATGCTACATTACTTGTCAAATACGGTGCAATAATGCTACATTACTTGTCAAATACAGTGCAATAATGCTAGATCACGTGTCACATATAGTACAACGATGGTAGATCACTTGTCTCATTTAGTGCAATGATGCTTGATAACTTGTCACATATCGCGCAATGATGCTAGATCACTTGTCGCATATCGCGCAATGATGCTAGATCACTTGTCGCATATCGCGCAATGATGCTAGATCACTTGTCGCATATCGCGCAATGATGCTAGATCACTTGTCGCATATCGCGCAATGATGCTAGATCACTTGTCACATATCGCGCAATGATGCTAGATCACTTGTCGTATATCGCGCAATGATGCTAGATCACATTTCTCATATGGTGCAGGTGATACTAGACCATTTGTCATGTAAAGTGCAATGATGCTACAACATTTGTCAAATACGGTGCAATAATGTTACATTACTTGTCAAATACGGTGCAATAATGCTACATTACTTGTCAAATACGGTGCAATAATGCTACATTACTTGTCAAATACAGTGCAATAATGCTAGATCACGTGTCACATATAGTACAACGATGGTAGATCACTTGTCTCATTTAGTGCAATGATGCTTGATAACTTGTCACATATAGTGCAATGATGCTAAATCACTTGTAACATAAAGTGTAATGATGCTAAATCTCTTGTCACATAAAGTACAATGATGCTAGATCACTTGTCAATCTAAGAAAACTAGTGTAGAAAAATGCACGCACGCTCTATGCATGTTGCACATCAAGTATATTTAATACAAAATGTGCATTTCTAGCCATTAAAAAAAAACACACATCAAAGTGAAAAATATTTCAAGGTATGAATTCATTGCCATGCAATATTTTCAACACTTAAAAGTTCAACTGGAAACGGTTTCGGCTGAAGAAATCTAAATTTTAAAATTTGGTAAAAGAAGATGATCTTTCGTATAAATTTCCGATTGCACAAGGAGTTTATGTGTTGACATGCATGTTTGCCATCATTTACGTGCTTCCTGTATATATATTCAATGACCGTTAAGAGAAATGTAACCGAAGAGTACTTCAGCTTAAAGAAAAGCTCAAATGAGCATTGAAATATATTCAATATGAATATAATTATATTGCCGGGTTTGAAGATCAGAAATAGACCTTGAATTTTGCCTGATTGGTTGATATTTCAGAGCAACGGGATAATGTGAGCAATCGGATGCAAGAAACGAGTAAAAACATTATAATTTTTCTGAACGTTATTTTCTTTGAACATCTTAATTTAAAAAAAAACAACAACCAGGAAAGTGGTAAAGTGACGATAAAGAAATGCTGGAATGTTACAGAGGCGTTTATTGATCTTTCACGAAGCCCTTCCATAATTTGTACAAAATATAAAGGATGTTTGAAAAATGTGCCAAATTGGAAAATAAATTCTTTACATTTTTCTCAGGTACGTCTTCCGTGTAGCAACTGGGGGTCGGGACTTCTAGATAAGGTGCAAATAAAGATTTACTGTCGTCTCTGCAGGAATGTCGCAGGCAGCGACTACGGAAAGTAGGGTCATAACCTCATCATCATCATCATCATCATCATCAGGTGCCATGCCGGCTGGCGTAGGCGGTCAGGGCTCTCAACAGCTCTCTGTCCACAGTATTATGTATCAAGATCGTTGTTGTTTCCTTGCCGTGCCAGGTTGTCACACTGTATAATATTTTCTCACGTTGTTGCCCTCTGTCTCTGTTTCCTTCAATTGTGTCTGTTGTGACTATGTTCTCTAAACCTGCCTGTCTCATGTAGTGGCCAAAAAAAAGAAGATTGCCTTTTTCTTATATTGTTGATTAAGGTCCGTTTCACATTTGACTCTTTCTACGCCTCTACATTATTTTTCTGCCAGTCAATGGTTTTCTAAGCATTCTTCTGTAGAACCACATCTCTATTGCCTCTAATTTCCCAATTTCCAGTTTGTTTATTGTCCAAGACTCGCACCCATATGTTAGTATAGGGGTTATATAGCACCGCAGAACGCTCTTTCTCACCTCTAATGACAAGGTCATATTACACAGTATATTTTTCATTTTTGTGAATGTTGTTTTTGCCTGTCCTATTCTGCATCTTATTTCTGTTGAACTTCTTCCATCTGCTGTAAAAATTGTACCTAGATATTTGAATTGGTGGACCTGTTTTAATTCACTTTGATCTTGCAAGGTGTATTATTTTATTTCTTTGAAATAACCATTACTTCTGTTTTCGTGATATTTAGGAAGTGGCCTTTCTCTTTACTTTCTGTGACTACTACATTAATTAAATCTTGAAGGTCGTCCTCACACTTTGCAATCAGAACATTGTCATCCGCATATCTCAAATTATTTATGTTATGTCCTCTCACTGATATTCCTGGGATATCTACTATTGCACGCAATATGTTTTCACTGTATTAAGAGACCAGGTCTGGTGAAAGCACGCATCGCTGTCTGACTCCTTGTTTTATTTGTTAAAAAAGGGCCAAATTGATTTCCTACTCTTATTGCTGCTGTTTGTTGCCAGTTTTGTTCTTGATTATTCTTAAATACTTGCTGTTAATGTTCAAATTCTCTAGCAAGTGCAAAACTTCACTATGCTTAGCTTTATCAAATGCTTTCGTGTAGTCTATAAAACAGAGGTACAGATCTGTATTTACCTCTATATAACTCTCTATTAGAGTTCTCAATATATACATAGCATTGTTGGTACATTTGCCTTCTACAAGCCACATTGTTCTGTACTTATTTCTGATAATAATAATAATAATAGTAATAACCTAAACCTCTGAAAAAAATCAGCTGTCACTGAATGCCGTGTCTGAATTTCTTACTTTTGTCTTTTATCAAATGATTCAGATTGATAACGAGGAGATACAGGCTACCGGACATCGGACCATTGTTCTTTTGTGTCAGACTCCTAGGTGGTGAATTATACTAGATATGCTATCACTGTGGGTGGGTAGACATATCTGACAGAAGAATGATGAGACAATTGGCCCAGAAGCGTAAGCTTCTTTCCCAGCAGAACGTGATGATCTTGGTATACTGCCGCACTGCAATGCCTCCTTTCGGGGACAGACATGAATTTATAATTCCTATTAATACATCCCTGCATGTGAAGCAATAAACCGTATGCGAGTGCATGTGTCATCTGGGTTACTCAACTGCGGAGGGCTTATGCGTCTGACAAAAAGCGTATAGACCTGAATTTCCCAAAGTGGGGCCCACGCCCTACATGGGTACAATTTATTATTCAGGGGGGAAATTCGAATAAGTTGTAATTAGGCTTCATTTAGGGAATAGTTAAGTTTTTGAATATAAAAAATAAGTATATGTTACATAGGGCCATCAGAATTTTAGAAAGACGTATGTGGGGTATGGTAAAAAAATATTTGGGAATCACTGCCATAGACTAGACTGTTTATAGCTACTTGCTCATAGCTAAATAGATTCTTTCACCATCATCATCATCACCATCACCATCATCATCATCATCATCTGAAGTATGTGATAAGTAATAATATTTACTGACAAATATATTGCAAGTATAACATTTCTGATACTCGTCAATATTATTTCTGGAACTGAAGGCGGACAGCACAGTAATATATTTATTTATTCCAGGAGAAATATCGCATAGTTTTTATCTTTGATATGTGGATCCAATCCTGAATTGTTAGAAATAAATGTCTATATATTGATTGTATGTTTATTGACACTTTGTAAGACCTACTTTTCAAATTATCTTCAAGTGAAAACTAAACAAAGAAATATATTGTTAGCTGAGAATAATCTGTTTTGTGATCTTTCAATTAGTTACCTGAGTATTTCAGAATTAAGAAGTAACGCTGACTATCTTTTTATTAACTTCATCTGAAGTGAGTCATTATTGGGGAAGTCTGAAAGTGAACAAAGAAGTACAAGAGGAATTGAAATTGACTGAATTTCTGTATAATTTCTTGGCAATATTTAGTATTTTTTCAAGCTGTATGTCTCAATTTCAATAAAATAGTGAAATTAATTAACTTTTATTATTTCAAATCACCAGTGTGTTATCAGAATGTTATCAGAGTGTTATCAATGTGTTCTGATAATTCTGACGCAACGAATCAGAGACAATTTTGCAAAGAATAGTAGCACTGATGTCACATGTATTTCGTAAGAAACGACTAAGGTGGGTTGAGTATGAATCGGCCCACTCATCCAATGTAGATTACACATAAAAAGTAATACGTTTCAAAAGTCGTATCTACGTGGTCGAAAGCGAAGACTAACCAAGGTGTATATCCAAAATGTATAGCATTCATTCTCTAGCCTGCAGTCTGCATTTTCTTTCTCAAACTCTTGCAGATTAGCAGGATGTGGTCCAGAGAACGGAATGGGCTATGTCATGGTTTACAGCATTGATGCGATATTTGCACATTTCAACCTACCATATCCGACTTCAGCACGACTTTGGTTCACTTTGAACTTGGGGATAGGATATGAACCTGGATATGTGATGGGACAGCCAACTCCACCCCATAACTTCCTTATTCGGCTCTAACGACATGCATGGAAGGTAAACAGTGTTGGTATTCTTTGCTCCCCTCTCGGTTCTCGCATCACATGAACGACAGCTTGCTAACTGGCAGAAGTGTGACTAGAATAAAGAACACAGAAGATTTACTATTTCTTTTGAGTTTGTTAAACATTACTATAAAACAAAACAAGTATGAATATATATATATATGCCATTCATTCTGTCTGTATGCTATGGATTCCTAAACTATCTCACCGATACGGGTGGAATTCGGGGCAAGGTTACTAGTTAGATCTTCGCCGATTTGCAAAGCAATGTGAAGAATAGTAGCAATTAGTAAGTGCGTAAAGGGAAAGGTAAAGGTATGTCCCATGGCAGCAACTGCCGTCGGGGATGAAGATAACTCTTCACGTACTAAGCCGAAGCGACTATTAGGTGTGGTGGCCAGTTCCCTTCCTTTAAGTCCGTGAAGTTAACTATTTAAATGATGCATGCAGATGCGGCTGTTGGTCTCACCAATGGCCCACTAGACATGGTACTAATGCAGCAGAAAACCTTGGTAGATTCTGTACCGTTATATTGTGGCTCGCTTATGGAAAGTATGCAGCATATCATCTATAAAATTATAGACCCACTATGAGTAGAAGTCTCCGTCAATAGGCATTGCACTAAGACGAAAGCTGAAGTCGCCTGTGTATGAACGAAAGCTCAGAAAAAAAACTACCTCACTGCACATATGATGTAAGAGTTAATCGCTCGCAATTCCTGAGGTTCTCAAACAAAGAAATAAACAAACAAACCATTAAATGAGTGCTTAATCATTTACCTATGACGATTATACAAATGTCACGGCTAAAGAATAACTGTTAGGCATCTTGACATAAGAAAATATTGTTACTTTTCAATGCATTCGATGTTTACTCTCTGTTTTAACTGATTACTATTTTTTGTCCTTTCCTGTGCTACTGTTATGTATAATTGTCTATGATGCAATCCCAGAAAATTGTTTCATTAAAGACATTATTTTTAAAAGAACAACTCTACTCATTCACATGTGATCATCACTAGATGAATGGATAACTCCATTTTTATTTTATTTTGTAATAGACTAGTTATTTTGATGTTCGAACCGAGACACATTAGGTTTTTTTGTGTTTGTTAATATAGTGCATAATAATGCTTTAGAATTTGGTTGCAATCTAAAAATCAAAATAATTATGTGCAGTACAGTCTGTCTAGATGAAATGCGAAAAGAATAGTTAAAGAAGTCAAAAAAAGAATTGATGGCGCACATATGGAGAACACCTAAAATGCCTATGTAAGAGTAACCCTAGAGTTTTCTTCAAAAGTGTCAACCCAATGCTAATTAGAAACAAAAGCTACAACCACATTGCAATAATAAACGGCTGAGATGGAATACCTCTACTAAACGAAAACGATAGAACGAATAGGTGGAAAGAATAATTCATAGAACTGTATAATCCTAACATTCTGACGCAACATACTTATAAGAAATAATACCAAGACATCGCAGAGCTAGAAAAGTTAAGCCAAGAAATAGAAATGACTATCAAGAACAGCCCAAACAATAAATCGCATGTCACAGATGGTAAACCCAACGAAGCCATTAACGCATCTAAATATTTTTGGGTAAAACGGTTGCAAAGAATATTCATAATAGTGTGGCAAGAAGGGTAGTTTCAGAGGACTGGCAAAAAGTCAGCAATCGTGTCACTTTGGAAAAAAGGGCAACACAAAACAATGCGAAACATACCGAGGCATCTCACTATTCACACACACCGGGAAAATATATTCAAATATAATAGAACAACGTGTAAGATATATCGTCGAATCACAACTGACCCCTCTCAATTTGGCTTCAGAAGAGGGGTTAGTTGCTCAGACGCCTTGTTCACGCTTATGCAAATGAGTGAGAAAGCAATGGAATACAATAACAAACTAAACGCAATATTCATAGATCAGGAGAAAGCGTTTGATAGAGTCAAGATAGACGTACTATGGGAAAGTCTAGAAATGTATTGTATCAAAGGAGAATTGTTAGGAAGTATAAGAGTTTTGAATAAAACTGATAATGCGTGGTAAGAACTTCAGATGGTATTACAGACGCATTTGAGACAAAAACATGAGTGTGTCAGAGTTGCGTGTTCACACTCTTGCTGTTCAATATATACATAGATTCAACATACACATACAGATAGATAACATTCAACATACAGATAGATAACATTGAACATACAGATGGATAACATTCAACATACAGATAGATAACATAGAAGTAAAACAAGTATCCACGTTCAAATATCTTGGAAGTATTTTACAGAAAATGGAAGCTTTGAAAGATAGATAGAGATGCCAAAGGCAAATGCAGTAACATAACAACTGTAGCCACTATCTCTTCATTCCAAGATCGAGATGGAAGTTAAAAAAAAACAAATGCATGTGTTACAGTATATTCCTACCAACAATGTGTTACCAAGTGACAAACCTAGTATCTCTCATCTTCAGATTAACGAAAGATAGTGACATGTGAGATGAAGTGATTGAGGAAGGCCGCAGGTGTCACCAGGCGTGACAGATTACGAAACGAAGACATCAGGCAAATAATAGGTAAAACACCTTGTACATATTACATAGAGAAACAGCATACAAAGTGGTTTGGCAACATTAAGAACATGCATCAATACAAGTTACCCGTGAAGGCATATAACCAAATGATATCAGGGTACAAGTCCAGAGGAAGGCCACGGAAAAGGTAGACAGTAAACGTCAGGGAAATCTTAAACACAACACGGTCATAACACAGCAGAGGCCACACATCTGGCATTGTAACACAAGCTCGAGCTCCAATCACTCTGTAAACACAGCAGCAAGAATGAGTAACATACCACCTGGGAAAAGACTATAGACAATATTGTACGTAGAAAACAAATCAAATCACCGATACTACATTCTAAGAAAACATGTATATATGAGAGAAAGAAAGAGAAAGAAAGAAAGAAAGAGAGAAAGAGCGATAGGAAAATGAAACAATTCAAAACAAGGTAAAAAGGGAGAATGGTGCAATAAAGGTTGGAAACCACTCATCTGGTGCCTAGCTATAGAGAAAAATTCCCCATAATTGCCACGGATAACTATAGCACCAGATGTAAGACACATTGATCAATGTGAAAATAATGTTAATTGTTGTCACCATTTCTTTACTGTTTAACAGTTTTATGTTTGCCAGGAAGTCGTGGTTATAGGTTTATCTGAAACTGGACTTATATTTTTATAAGAAAACTCTGATATAACCAATTTGAACTTATGCTCGCAGTTTAAAGAAGTGTGCCACGCCATAAAAGTTACTTCCATGAAAACAAAATCGGTGATTAACCAAGGAAATTTGTATCCAGGGCTGAAAAACGGACGTGCCTTCTAATAAAGGCAGTAATCCATAATTAAGCAACCAAAAAAATCCATTCTGTAAGTCCTATAATTCGCGTCTCAAACATTACCGTATTTCTAACAACAATATTTTGTTGTGAATAATCTATACGATATGTTATTTATTTATTTTGGCATAGTTAGTAGAACATATATTTAATTCCTTTTCAATGCATTCCTAATACTTGAAGACGCATCTCATCTCTACATTGCAATGTGGGGAGATTAATTTTTTTAAAACATCGTTCCCAGTTACACGTCTTCAAACGCATGGCTATGAAATTATCGCTTGTATGGTTCTCAGTAGCACTGTTAGTTATCACATTCAAATTTCGTTGGATAATTAACCTGTAGCAGGTACACATTTTCGAAATGTTGTCACCGCCGAAGACGGATGTGTCGGGCCATTGGCGCAAATAAAACGGAGACACAACGCATTTCCATTTTCTGGACTACATCCTGCTGGAAATCTAGCAGGACCATGATCCAGCTAGATCCAGTTGGAGTTTGAGAATGAACGCAGAAGAAGAAATGTTGTCAGAATATAATAAATATGGCAACGATGATGTCATCTACTCTATTTACGCTTTTTATTTAATCTCAGGTCATCAGGGACACACATATAGTTTCCTTGGTTACCATTATTGGATAGAGACATGAAACAATTGTCTAGTGCTTGATCACACAATTATTTCCTTCTGATACATCCATGTTCAAATAGCAGTTTAACTAGGCGTATTTTTAAAATCACAAGCGACTTCTAGATCAACACAGCCGAAGGTAATTGTTACTAGATCATCTTGGAAAACAAAAGAGACGGGTGTCATGCTGACCTCATCATACCTAATTATGACGCTGGTAAAAAAAATACGGACTTAACTAAAACGCTTCAAAGATGTGAAGCAGGAAATGTTGAAATATACTGTTAAAAAACAACAAAACGCAACTCTATTTCAAACGTGTACCCACATTTTATTTTACGGTATTAATGTTTCAACCATGACAC
Organism: Meghimatium bilineatum; assembly: GCA_034231615.1. Lineage (NCBI taxonomy): Eukaryota > Metazoa > Mollusca > Gastropoda > Stylommatophora > Philomycidae > Meghimatium > Meghimatium bilineatum. The sequence continues at coordinate 33,245,881 of CM067320.1, forward strand.
GAAGAAACTTTCTAAACAAGATATGTTAAGAGACGTTTAAATTAAACCATACCCGTCTTTAGTCATTCCCAACGGTCCATTGACGATACTGGCTCCCCCACTGCAAGCTGTTCTGGCGCAGCAGGTCCATAAAAATAGGACCTCTGTGGGGTCTTCTAGCTCAAAGACCAACGTCGTGCAGCCAGTTCCTGATCGTTTAATCTGAAATTCGACGAACTGTGGACATTGCGTGGACTGCAGAGGACGCAGATGCACATCGATTCTGAGAAACGCAGATGCGTCGATTCCAATTCGACGCAGCTATATGAAGCGGTCTTCGGCACGAGTTGTGACACTAAGTCTTCTACTGCGCAGTCGGTATGAGCCTGAGCCAGTTTGTTAAAATGGCATCCAAAGGCAAATAATGGTGATTTTTATCACATTAAATTGTCTGGCCAATAAAATTTGTGATTGTCCGGTCTGTAAGCGTCCAATGATGATGTATCGTTATTCTGTAGTGAACCATACTTACACATTTTAAACGTACACATTTTAATCTGAATTTATTTGAGGACCGTCGATCTTTTATAGACATTCAATAATATGACCAGAGAATGTTATGTTCATTAAGTTTCACGAAATTCTCATGAACATGCCAAGAATTATTGCAAAATATTGTGTTTTGACTTTGACCTCTATCATGACCTCACGAATCATGATGTGGGTGCAATTCAGGTAACCACGAGAAGCTAATGACAAAGTGGACACATTCGATAGGTTGAATGATGTCCAATCAGCGAATATCTTTTATAAAAGCAACGTCAGAAAGGTTGAAGTTTTTTTTAAACAGTATATTGATACATATTCATGTGGAGAAACCATAACTGTGTCCTGAACAGGCATGTATGTTCATCATTATCAGGTGCCTCCTGCGCATCGAAGGGTGCGTGCGCACAGTCTCCAAATATATATTTTTCCATTAGTAGTGCGGTCTGCTAGACTGTAACCTATCCATCTCATGATTTGTACCTCCCATTTATATATCTACCCTCCGCATGGTCACCACTTCAGTCTACCTTCCAGTATGGTCTTAATTTCTTTTAATACGCCCAAAATATTGTATTTGTTTGAATTGTATATCCTGTAATACTTCTTTAATTTACGCAGTGTTGCCAGTATCTAAGTTTTATCTTTTTTTTAAAAACTTTATCTTTATATTATTCTATATAGTCCAATCTAGAAGGCAGATACACGTTCGAAAACGACACTATATTTTCTTTCCGACATTATATTCTTTATCATGAATAGTCAGTCACAAGAAATAGCCATTTGTTCAAAACACTGTTTTATATAGAAATGTTTCTCTCAGCGTGCATCATGTGGCGCCACAAGAGGCCACCAAGACTTGAAAGAGGGGCCGCAGAAGTTGTCTTAGGACAACAAATAATCACTGATATAGAACTTAAAGACACAATTTACAAGCATACACCATCGTGTGTTGGGTCCACTCATGGAAGAGAAAGTAGTGATAACTCTATACACTTCATACATGCGTTCATAGATCATGGGTTATTTACTAATCAGTATGTATACAATTTAATCAGTATAGATACCTTACAGAAGCAAAAGCTGTTTCAAATATATTCATGAACACTTTAAAAATGTCCCACTACCGACAATATTTGTTGTAACAATACATTCATGAACAATTTAAAAATGTCCCACTACCGACAATATTTGTTAAAATATATTCATGAACAATTAAAAAATGTCCCACTACCATCAATATTTGTTGTAACAATATATTCATGAACAATCAAAAAATGTCCCACTACCATCAGTATTTGTTGTAACAATTTAATTTCAATTGCATAGATTGGCATAGAACATAGTCTTAGAAGATTAGCAATGTAAATTGTTTGACTCGGTCATATATGCTTATTTAGAAACTGTAAAGAACATAAAAATATATTGAATAGAAAATATATAGAAACTATATAGCAAATCAATCTCGTGAATGGATACCTACAGGCAAAAGATAAAGGGGTAGACCAAAAGAAACACCATAAGAACATAGAGAAAGTAAAACAATCAATATCCATACTATTCAAGAACTGCACAGAATAGCTTTGAATAGACATAATTGGAGAGATCTGACCCCTGCCCTATGCGCTAATTTCAGCGCAAAAGGAAAATGAACTGATGAATATATCAAATATATAGACAATATATCTATCTATTCGCTATTCGTAGAAGAGTTTTCTGGAGACGGCCCGCGTTTGTGATGAGTCTGTTGTGGAATTTGTCGCTTCTTTTATTTCAGTGGTCCATCGTTTTCGTAGTCGGCCTCTAGGTCTACCTTCACTGTATCTGTGTAGCATAGCTTTCTGTGGTATGCAGTCTGATGGTAGTCTGCTGATGTGTGCTGAAGATTGGGAGATTGGGCTGGTGCCGTTAATATATTGAAAACAAAATATATTGCATTACGAAAAATACATCACAGGAGTGGAATACAGCGGTGATTGTTCCCATCTGAAATTAAAAAAAGGCAGTAAGAGGGACTGCACTAAGTATAGGGGCATATCACTCTTAAGCCACAAAGGAAAAATGTTTAACAAGATACTAGAAAGAATGAAGCGCGCATACATTTAACCACGGCTCAGCAACACACAATTGAACTTTCGGAGAAATAAAAGCTGTACTGATGCAATCTTCATCCTGAAGCAAATTTCAGAAAGCGCGAGAGAGCATAAACAAGACTTATATCTGGCTTTTGTGGACCAAGAGAAAGCTATTGACAAAATGGATATAGCACAACTATGGAGTCACTACAGACATTTGGAGTTCCTCATCATCTGTTAAGCCTGTCAGAGCATATACGCCAATAGTCAATGGGCAGTAAGAACGAGCACAAGTGCATCCGATAATTTCCAAATTAATTCCAGTGAGACAGGGATGTGTACTATTCCCCCTATTGTTCATTACATACATATATCACATTTACAAAGGAGCATATACAACGGAAGAAAATAACCTGAAGGATAATTTAAACAAATTGATATTTGCAGGCGTCCAAGCCCTATTAGCGTCATCAGAAGAGCAACTACAAAGACAATTATACATATTACATAAAATATGCTAAACCTTTAACATGAAGATACATATAGAAAAGACCAAAGTAATGAAGATAGGAAGAACAGAAATAAGCATCAGCATATATACTGAAAAAAAACACCCATTTAAACAAGTGACATAATTCACATACCTAGTAGGGTAGAGAAGAAGAGGAAGGCCAAAAAGACGATGAATCAACAACATCGAAGAATGTATGCACATGTCTCGGGCCAATGCAGGTCTGTTTGCCCGGAACAGCGGGGCGTTCAGAGTAGCTACACCGGAGAGAACGTTCAGGAAAGAATATGTCACTTGATATATTGGAAGCAATATAACAACAGACAAAGAGCACCAAAGAAATAATACACAATAGATGTAGTAAAGCATACCAAGCTCTAGGTCGAATGTCAGCAATCTTCAGAAACACACATGTAAGAACAAGACAAAAGTAAACTTGTGACAGCTAAAATGGCATGCTTACGTAGAATCCTAGATATGTCGCTAAGAGACAGAGTGAGGAATGAGGACAATAGGAAAAAAACCGACACCATCCAAATTTTGGAATATATTAAGAGATAACAGATCAAATTGTTTGCACAAATCAGCAGACTACCATCAGACAGCAAACCACAGCAAGCTATGCTACACAGATACATTGAAAGAAGACTTCGTTTCGACCATGAAAACAATGAGCAACCGAATTAAAAGAGGCGACACATTCCTCAATATACTCAACACACACGCGGGTCATTTCCTGAAAACTCTTCTATCACTGATGCTGAAAGGCAACAAAGGGTTTAGCGAATAGATAGATAGATAGATAGATAGATAGATAGATAGATAGATAGATAGATAGATAGATAGATAGATAGATAGATAGATAGATAGATAGATAGATAGATAGATAGATAGATAGATAGATAGATAGATAGATAGATAGATAGATAGATAGATAGATAGATAGATAGATAGATAGATAGATAGATAGATAGATAGATAGATAGATAGATAGATAGATAGATAGATAGATAGATAGATAGATAGATAGATAGATAGATAGATAGATAGATAGATAGATAGATAGATAGATAGATAGATAGATAGATAGATAGATAGATAGATAGATAGACACAGTTGATTAAAAATGTAAATTGTTGCACTCGGTCATATAAGTTCACACAGCAATTTTTCAGAATAATAGATATTTAGTCTTCTTCTTCTTCTGCGTTCGTTCTCAAACTCCTGCAGATTATCAGGATGCAGTCCGGAGAACGGAATATGTTGTGCTATGGTTTACAGCATTGCTGCGATATCTGCGCCTTTCGGCATGATACATCCGACTTCTATGGCTTTGCGTCACTGACCCTATATGGAATGGGACAGCCAACTCCATCCCATAACCTCCTTAGTCGCCTTTACGATATGCGTGGAAGGTAAACAGTGTTGCTATTATTTGTTCCCCTTTCGGCCCCGGCAACACACGGGCGTTATTTATATATATATATATATAATCACCGTCATTATCACGATCAAGATAACATTTGGCTTTCATGAGTTCCTTCGCAATACCGGAGTTTTCTAAGCCTGGTTATTGCTGAAAACTTGTCAAGCTGGTACTAAAGTCATCGAGACAAGTTTTAACAGTACAGCTAACAATGTATATATCGTAAGAAAAAACTAGCAGCACTGCCTGTAGTCAATCCGAACGGTCCATTGACGATACTTTCTTGTCCCCTGGAAGTACGATTATTATCCAACTGTTATCATGACGTGTCATAGCCCTTAGTATGTAACTATATCTGTAAATCCGCGATAGGAGCTATTAAATTTCACTTTGGTCTCACTTTTCAACTGAGGTTAGAGTTCACTTTCCTTATCTCATGATTAACAATCTACTTTTTATATTATTCAATAATAATTAAAATCGAAATAGTTAGATTTTTATATTGCTTAGAAAATTCCTACAGCCAAAAAAAATGATGGAATAGATTTCTAAGTCTTGAATAGGATACGCTACCAATTTCAATTTACAAATAATTCAATTAAATTACGTTGGTGGAAATACATTATGTTTTTTTTAATTAACGTAATAAGCTATGCTTTACAAAGGGTAAGTAAACCATTTTAGTTACATAGGTTATGGTTTGTCAAAGACTGTGTGCCTCAGGTAGAGATTTAACACACAGAGTAACGTTCAACGACTTGCTTCATAAAAAGAAAGTAAAAACCAGTATTAAGATCATTATACACGACCGGGTTCTTGTTTGCTGCACAGAAACTTGCATATTTGTCGAATGTGCTCAAAAATACAAACACGACAACGCTAGTGTGGAATCGTAACAAAAAAATGGTGAGATCGAGTTGTAAGTTCATTATTCTGTGACTCCGTATGATATAACGTATTATATTCATTGAGTTTATTAAGTGTGCATCTTTAGAGCTGCTGAATACAATTTAACATACATATATCCTATAAGTGGTAAGGTAAGAAGTGTTATGTATTCTCAGTGAATGTATGTGTACCAATGCCAATTATCTGTCATCTCAAACTTACTTGTAAAGTAAGTCGCTATGTCAACTTGTATATGTGTCTATTAAAAATACCTTGGGTCGAATAAAATTAACGTTACTGCAATCGGGTTTCCCCATATTCGCTCCGCCACTGTCAATGATGCGGTGCATCGTCTGCTAAAAGTACCCCTTATGGCACGTAACTCTGACGCTTCTAGTGAAAATGCCCAGGAATCTAATAATGCAAACACGACCTAACAATTCAGGATCGAACACATGACCTTCTGGACACACAGAAAATGTCATAACCACAACTTTCTAAAGATCTTAAAATATAGGACTTACTGTGTAAGGGGGATCCTAAAATAAATGACATGATCACTGTGTCAGAGAGCTCTTAACATATATGACTTAACTACTATGTCAGGGATATTATAATATATATGACTTAACTGCGATATCAGGGAGATCTTAAAATATATGACTTAACTATTATATCAGCGAGATCCTAATATATATGGCATCCAATAATTAATTTGTATTTATGTGTAGCTTAATTTAGTAATATTTAAACTAAAATTTACCTCCATTGTCTTTATTGTTTCCCGTATTATACGTCTCTCCGAAATCACTTTATTGTTTAATTATTATTTACCTGTATGCACACTCTTGCTATTGCACCTGTCTCAATAATTATTGCCCCCTATATGTATATATATATAAGTTGTCGTATATTACGTATATTATGTGGTTCCACATAATTAGTATAATTGTATATTCTCTTTTACCTACATATTCCCAATTGAGGCCAGCTTCTTGCCGTGAAGATATGTCTTAGTACAGCCACCTGAGCCTAGGAGCTAAGACTGGCTAAATCCTTCTACCAGCGTACATATGGTCGTGTGGCAACCACCATACCAACGAACATGCATCATTAAATTTCTAGAAGATATTATACTATATTGTCGATTTATTTCCGTGAAAACCCAAACAACATTTTGTTTTATAGTTGTATGTTTTGATGGCGCAATGTTCTGTTGTCGATCATCTTCCTCTGGAGTAGAGAGTCTTCCAACATGTGGCATTACACGTCATCATATAATCTAGATCCCGTAGTCTGGACCGACAAGATATCATTGGTTTTATGATGTACTTCGATCTGGCACGGAGAAACCAACTAGGGAAAACGGTAATCTGAGGTGAAACCATCTAATTTAGGACATAACGATCCTATGTGTCTTTACACATTTGGAAGACATGGAAAATGGTGTTTCAGGCCCCATACCCTACTAAGCTGGAGCAACCTTCTGGGTGTAAAAGCAAGATCCAGAAAAGTAACCACAACATGAAAGTGCCTAAACACAAATCCTTATAGGAGCTTGGACGTCGCCTCAAAATGGTAATCGCGGGGTAGTTCGACCCCCCCCCCGGTTGATTTGAATAAAAAACTTCCACAAGATGAACATTAAACATACTAAAACTTAACATGTCTGGACTGAGACAAAGATCCTGGAGCTAAATAGAACACTACACAAATGTGATGCCACATTGCACTAATGCCGAAAACACTATTCGCAAACGAAGAACACTGTATCATGCACAAATGCATATGTCAGAAGTGCAAAGTCATTATACACCTCATACGAAATGACATGCAATGAGAAGTCATAAACATGAAATACAACAGAAAAGATATGCACAAAAATAAATATATTGCACCATGGACTGAGGTATATTATACACTGTTAAATACATACTTCAAAACGACATATAACGACAAATACAAGAAACAAAACGACATTGGCACCACAGATTTCAGGAGAATTATTGATGCGTTAGATTTTAATACAAACATACATGCCACAGAACATAATGACAGAAAGCGCATATTAAATAACATAGAAGAGATATGTAAAGCTAGATACCTAATCTTACAAGATTCCTCATGTACACCCAACCTCCTCCAACGAGCCATCAGTTCCACGTACAAAACCGACCATGCTATCTTATCCGCAGACCTGCAAAATGACTATGCTGATATTCCTTGATGACACAAAAAGTGACCACAGTCCCAAAATCCTACAAATCTCACAGTCAAGAAACCAACCACAGAGGAAAAACACCTCGCTGGAACTACAAACGAGTAGAATAAGAATACTTGAAAACGCTAGCATTCCACTCACCAGGCTTGGAATGGAACATCACACGTGTTGTTGGAAAGCAGCTTGGAGGTAGTGACCACAGACCAGTATTTCTGGAAATCCACAATGAATTTACCACGGACAGCAGCACGCTCACTAGGTGGAACTATAAAAGGGCAGACTGGAAAATGTACCAGCATTTAACCAGTGTTCTAGCTAAGGACATGCACTTGGACAAAGACATCAATAGAGCAGTGAGTGAATTTAATAGATGTATACTACATGCTGCTAGTAAAACCATACCCAGGGGGGCACGCAAAAACTACAAACCCTACTGGAATGATGAACTGGAAAAGCTGCAAAATGAGATGGAAACATCTAGACAGCAGGCTGAGAACAGACCTAGCCAAGAACATCACAACAAATATCAGCAAACAAAGGCTAAATTTCAAAGAGCCAAGTTACAAGCCAGACGGAGCAGCTGGAAAGAAAAAACAGAGTCGCTGAACTTAGAAAGAGATACTAGGAAATTATGGAAACTTGTAAAACAACTAAATGATGAAGGTACAGGGAGAAATACCAGGATCACACTTTATAAAGATAGAAACATTTTAATAGGTAAACATGCAGCTGATTACTTTGCAGATTCCTTTGCAGAAGACAATAACGTCAAAGTCAGCCCAGACAAACAACAGGAGGTTCGAGAGAACCAGCAAAACATTGGACAAGGTGAACCTATACCTGAAGTCATGGAGGCACCAACACAATGAGAGAACTGGAGCATGCAATATCCAAATTGAAAATGAAAAAGTCCCCTGGAGCTGATGGAGTATCCAATGAAATGATTAGAAACCTGGGAAGTGCAGCAAGAGCAAAGCTACTGCAGATCTTTAACACAAGCTGGTCCACAGGTAATGTACCACAGGCGTGGAGAGAAGCAATAATGATACCACTCCTCAAATCAGGAAAAGATGGCAACACAGTCTCCAACTACAGGCCCATCAGCCTCACAAGCTGTCTATGTAAAACAATGGAACGCATTATCAATCTTAGGATGCAGTGGTACCTTGAAAGTGAAAACCTTCTGGTATCACAGCAAGCAGGTTTCAGACAGTGCTACTCTACTGAAGATCAGGCAACCTACCTCTCCCAAGAGATTGAGGATGCCTTCCAAGAAAAGAAACTGGTACTAGCAGCATGGATAGACCTCAGGAAAGCATTTGATAAGGTCTGGAAAGAAGGGCTCCTAAAGAAATTGCGAAATTGCAGGGTTAGCTCAAGAATGTACAAATGGGTAAAAGCATACCTGCATAATAGAAGAACCAGGGTACAATTAGATGGTCGCAAGAGCAAGAAAGTTCTACTGCGTCATGGAGTCCCCCAGGGAGGAGTCCTGTCACCCACACTTTTCTTGGTTTACATCAATTACCTAGTTGCTGAACTACCACATGGGATCAAAGTGGCAATGTATGCTGACGACCTGGTGATCTGGTGCACGGAAGAACATGCAACAGTGGCCACTAAACAAATACAAAGAGCTATCGATGCCCTAACCTTATGGGCTAATAGATGGTGCGTCAGCATTAACACAGATAAGTGCAGCACTACACTCTTTACCCTCTCACCAAAACAAAAAGCTGGTCATATCAAGATAGATGGAGAGCTCTTGAAAGAAGACAAACAACCCACAAACCTCGGAGTTACTTTTGATGATAAGCTGACATGGAAGCAGCACATAAACAAAGCAACAACAAAAGCCAGGAGGAAGCTAGCTATCCTGAGAAAACTAAGTGGAACCACATGGGGAGCCAGTGGAAATATACTCAGTAAAGTTTACCAGCAAGGCATAAGACCACACCTGGAATACGGTTCAGCTGCGTGGTGTCCTGCATCAAACACCACATTACAAGATCTAGATAAAGTGCAAAACCAGGCACTTAGAATAATGTTGGGAGCAATGAAATCAACACCCATAGCAGAGATGCAGAAAATGGGAAGAATGCAAACACTTGGCGAACGCAGAGACACAAAAGTACTAATTCAAGCAGAAAAGTTTCAGTGTATGCCAAGTCATCCAATGAAGGAAAGATTCCAAAATCTAGCAATGGGACGACTGAAAAGGAGCAGCTTTATCCATCAAGCTAAACGACTCCGTAGACAACTTACAGACCTACCTGAAGTTGACAGCCCCTTAAGGTCTGTACCAGAGCAAACCCCGTGGAGTGAAAGCCCTGGAATGCCAATATACATTCAGACCCATGTGAAAGGAATACTAAGCGAGGACGAACAGAACAGTGTGCAGCGAATGACAGTCACCCTCAGTTTCCTGGATGAGGAATATCCACAAGATATATGGGTCAGAGTGTACACAGATGGGTCAGTACAGAATGCTGTGAGGAATGGAGGTGCAGGTGTATATATAGAATATCCACACAAGCCTAGAGATACAATCAGAACACCGACAGGAAAATTCTGCAATAATTATGATGCAGAAATCCAGGCAATTAGTGTGGCAGCTAAAAAACTGCTGAACTCCAACTCTGACCTACAGCCTGTGGTATTCCTGACAGATGCAAGGTCAGTGCTTCAAGCTCTCCAGTCTGGAAAACTAACAGACTTAAAAAAACTACTTAGCGAATTGTCTTACCAGTATAGGGTAACCATGCAGTGGATACCCTCTCACTGTGGAATACCAGGAAATGAAAAAGCAGACCAACTGGCTAAGGAAGGTGCTGCCGAAGACCAACCAGATATACCAATCACCTACCATCAGAAAAAACAGATGATAAAGTCAATAAGAAAGCCACAAACACCAACACAAGATGACTATCACAATATGAACAGATCAGAACAAGTTATAATTCTACGTCTCAGAACAGGACACAACCGACTCCGCAGTCACATGTATACAAAGTTCAAGATTGGCAACACAGCCATGTGTACATGTGGACAGGCAGCACAGAGTGCCAAACATATACTTCAAGAGTGTTCTGAGCATGAAACGCTGAGGCAGACATATTGGCCAGAGGAAACAACACTGGAATCAAAGCTCTATGGGACACTGTATGAACTACAAAAGACAGTGAGTTTTATTAAGGAGACAGAATTACAGATATAGACATGTTTCAAGTGAACGAAAGAAGAAGAAGAAGAACTTGAAAACGCTCAAGAACAAAAACCTTGCGAATAATGACAGCACACAGATATAAACACTTTATACAAAAACCTCACTTCAACCATACTTATTACAGCATGCAGAAGAGTCCCTCGATGACGGAGAAAAATAATATAACATCCAAGATGCAGACCTGCGTTACCTTCTGTGTGCGTAGCCACTCAAATACCTTGGTCACCGCCATAGTCTCCAAGGTCATACTACTCGTAGTGACCGCAAAGACACCATTTTCCTCCTTAATCGTTTTACCTGCGCACGGACCTGTAAAGGCCCAAGCACTGCGAACATGTCTAATTACAGATCCATCAGTGTTTATAATCACATCCCCCTCTTTGGTATTCTCACTGATTAAAGCCTGCACTTCTTTCTCCACAGCTGTGGGACACCATTCTCTGCCTTCCCTGCTAAGTGATATTACTACTCTCAAACAAGTTTCGAAATCTGTGGGTAGACCTATCCATTCCGCACCTGCTGCCACATCCTGTAATCTGCACACGCTTTGTATTACACCCTCAGCATGTCCCATCCACGACCTTCCTCTCTTGAGTCTGCTGCCTTTAACTGTCTGTATTTCGGAATGCAACGGGTGTTCCTTATCTGCATGTATTTAAAGGTACGCCCGTGCACGGCAATACTGTAATCTATGCTCAGCTGTTGGGCAGTCAAGTAGATATCGCATAGCTCTTGTCGATGTGTCTCTTGTGCATCCCAGAATGATACGCATTGCTGCATTCTGGACTCTATCCAGTCTTTCGATCTGAGTTTGGCTAAGAGTCAGAATTGTCAGTGCATATTCCACCACAGCCACAACCAAACCCTGGTACAAAAGAAGTAACAATCTTTGCTCACACTGCGCAGTAGCCATAACCTTCATTGCTGCTAAGCCTTTGCCTGCCCTTATGATAATGTGGTCAACATGTTCCCTGAAACTCAGGCTTCTGTCAAAAAACACACCCAGATATCTCATTGTGCTAGTTCTTTCTAAACTTTTCCCGGACAACGAAACTTGTGGCATGGGTGTCTTTACCATGTGATTGTTCAAGGAAAACCGCGTCACGAATGCCTTACACGGATTAACCACTGCTCCCGTATCTCGACACCAATTTGTAACATGTCTAAGTACCTCACTAGTAGAGACTCCACAACTATCACGACCGGCTACTTCAGTAGTAGTGGAAACTACATCTAGTATACGCATGTCCCTCCTAGTGGAGACTACATCTAGCATACCCACGTCCCTCATAGTGGAGACTACATCTATCATACTCAAGTCCCTTCTAGAGGAGACTACATCTATCATACTCAAGTCCCTCCTAGTGGAGACCACATCTAGTATACTCAAGTCCCTCCTAGTGGAGACTACATCTAGCATACTCAAGCCCCTCCTAGTGGAGACTACATCAAGTATACGCAAGTCCCTCCTAGTGGAGACTATATCTAGTATATTCAAGTCCCTTCTAGTGGAGACTACATCTAGCATACTCAAGCCCCTCCTAGTGGAGACTACATCTAGTATACTCAAGTCCCTCCTAGTGGAGACTACATCTAGTATACTCAAGTCCCTCCTAGTGGAGACTACATCTAGTATACTCAAGTCCCTCCTAGTGGACTCTAGCATATCCAATGCAGGATCTACGTATAAGCTACACAACCTATAGCTGAGGGCCCCCACTAGGTATCCGAAAATCATATTTGGCACTGATATATAATCTGGACTTATAAAGGGCCCCATATCTCAAATAGCCTCAAATAGCTTAGGGCCTTATCAAGTCTAAATTCGACTCTCAGCCTATCCAAGTCATTCACTAATATAGTCTAGTGGAGACGATACATCTAGTATGCCTAAGCAAGATCGTCGATGTATAAAAGACATTCCAACATAATTAATTAGGACTCCATTCGTGACGTTTTTGATTATTGTTTAGATTCGGCAGGTGACTAGTTATATATTCTGAGTCGTCTTTGCTATTTTTGGCATGCGATTTCAAGTTGGTAAATAGTGATCAACTGATAACCAAATAATAATCAAAAACGTTACGAATGGGGTCCTAATAGATACTTTGTTGGTAGGTCTTCACTGAAGAAGGTCATGGCTTGTTCGTCAGTAGTGGAGACTACACATCTAACATGCCCAAGTCTGTCACCTGTGGAGACTACACACATATTATGCCCAAATTCCTCACCAGTACAGGCTACACACACGTTATTTCTATTTTTAAAACTAGACTGTATACAGATCGTTAACGTTCAAACAGTCTTCTTTCCACCATGTTAAAAAAATCAGGTCAGTCAAGTTACTCTAACCATCAGCAGATTATGCGCTGTGTTTGCTCTGTTGCAGCCATTCGTTCGTTGCCAAGGTAAGGATTTAGTGTTCTGTTTGATTTAGTTTCATCTCAGTTTTTTAAATTTCAATGTCCACTCTGAGTCCAGAAACATTTTTCTTCAATTGGATGTCCAGTTATGGAATCATATCACATATCCATGTACCATGATCGTATAAAATGTAATATCTACTGCATAATATCACAACAGGAATATGTATCCACCTATATTAGAAAGCGTCGCTGGAATTACATCGAGCACGGGCTACGAATGGATACTGAAAGACTTCCGTTAATCTTTGATGTTGTCAACACAGGGAAAGAGAAAACGAGGAAGAACAAAAGCAACTTTACGTAGAACTATTACAAGAGAACGTTTCACTATCGGTATCAGTAACAATGACGATCTAAAGCAAATTGCAATGAAACGAGAGACATGGAAATCTATGACATCCGCCCTATGTGCCGTCTTTGGCCCTAGATTACTAATAAACTAACTAACTAACCAACTAAACAAATAACCAGCTAACTAACTAAACTAACTAAACTAACTACACTAACGAAATTAAGTTAACTAAGTTAACTAATTTAACTAACTAACTAATAACTAACTAACTAACTAACTAACTAACTAACTAACTAACTGACTGACTGACTGACTGACTGACTGACTGACTGACTGACTGACTGACTGACTGACTGACTGACTGACTGACTGACTGACTGACTGACTGACTGACTGACTGACTGACTGACTGACTGACTGACTGACTGACTGACTGACTGACTGACTGACTGACTGACTGACTGACTGACTGACTGACTGACTGACTGACTGACTGACTGACTGACTGACTGACTGACTGACTGACTGACTGACTGACTGACTGACTGACTGACTGACTGACTGACTGACTGACTGACTGACTGACTGACTGACTGACTGACTGACTGACTGACTGACTGACTGACTGACTGACTGACTGACTGACTGACTGACTGACTGACTGACTGACTAACCAGCCAGCCACCCACCCACCCAACCAACCAACCAACCAACGAACTAACTGCATAATAAAAAATCAATCTGGACACATGTGACCATTCCCATGACTTTCATTGGTTACTATGATTATTAATTCTATTACAGCCAATGAAAATCAAGGAAATAGTAAAATGAATCGAATTAGAAGGCTGAATTTCACATTTGTTAATATCTCTTATGCTGTAGACGGCCATGGATGAAGCATGTCGAGGATCGATTCCTATACTACTAGGAGAACATCAATTCTTGTATTTGTAACATTCCTAGAGATTACAAGAAACTCATGGCATTGTCCCCTCCAGAGTTTAAAGCTATCCAGCTCGCGGTATTAAGCCCTTCACTGAGACAGTCATTTAAGAATTGTTAAAGCTGAGTATAACGCAGACGTAAATAGAATGTCAGAGAATTGTTAAAGCTCAGTATAACATAGACGTAAATAGAATGTCTGAGGAACAATAGTTTGGAGCTGAAAAATAAACTGCATTTCCTGGCACAGGGAACACATACTACCTCGGAGTTCTATCGTCGGCTTCACCATTTGGATTCTTGAACAAACTGGTGTTCTATCATCGGCAAAACCAGTTGAATCATTGAACAACTCGGTGTTCTATTATTGGATCACCACTTTTTTTCTTGAACATATTAGTGTGTTATCATTGACAAAACCAGTTGAATCACTGAACAACTCTGTATTCTATTATTGGATCACCAGCTGGTTCCTTGAACAAATTAGTGTTTTATCATTGACAAAACCAATTGAGTCACTGAACAACTTGGTGTTCTATCTTTGGATCTCCAGTTGGTTTCTTGAACAAATTAGTGTTCCATCGTCGGCTTTACCAGTTAGATCTTAGAACAACGAACAACTTGCCGATATTTCATCGACATCACCAGTTGGCTCCTAGAATAACTCGGTGTTCTATCATCGGCATTACTATTTGGCTCCTAGAAAACTCAGTGCTCTATCGACGGAATCACAAGTTGGCTCCTTGAACAACGGTAGGGTATCAAGTAAATGTGCTTCCATCATACACTAATAACAGCAGGGAATGAAGCTAATTGGATTCAATCATACATAAAATAAAAGCGGTAGGGAATCGGACTAATGGGATTCAATCACATCAAATAACTAATTTATAGGCCTATACACAATTTCAGACATTGTATTAGCACAATACCTGAGCAGTTAATTCATTAACTTCATAGATATGCTGCTATCGGTTTTTAAAGATAGTCAAAACATTCTTTAGAGTATAAATAGTTCTGAATTTGACATAGTTTACGAAATGGGTACCGCATCTTTAGGTAAAAGCGGTGGGAGTGATCAATCAATCAACAAACCCGTAACCCTTCAGGGTCGTAGGGATACCAAAGTTGATGCCTCAGCACACAGTCCTCCAGCGAATTCTATCCTCAGCGATGCGGATGAGTGTGGAATGTAGAAATATATTGCCCTGTCCATTCCTTGATGTTGTCTGTCCATGCCTTTATTTGACCTCATCTGCTTCTTCCACCCTCGACAGTTCCCTGCAGTATTTTTTTGACAAGGAATCGTGCCTGCATACATGTCCGAACCATGGTTGTTTTAGTGGGAGGGTTACTTACCACTAAAACCTTAGATATGCTGCTGATTAATTTACCTCACCACACATTCATCAATATACACTATTAATAGGAAAATGACGATATTTACATTCTATTTGATGTGACAAAATACAACAGCACATAAACTTAGATCATTTTACAAAGTAAGACACTTTATTTAGCCAAAGCATTGAACTGCCTTATATATTTGTTAAAGGGAAGACCTATTATATTTTATTGGCCTTAGTATTGCCACCGATACATAAGAACTTGGGCTAAATTGGTAATCATTATTCAAACGTCACATGCATTTTTAAAATTAAAAATACCACAATTAAGATTATCATTTTTACTATCACTTTCATACTTGTGTTTTCTATTTTGTATTTTCCTTGTGTACTTCACTTTCCCAACATGTAACCACCACTCATATTCCTGTCGCTCTCGCCTCTCTTAATCATTTTTTTGTGGTTGTTTTCCTGACCTGTCAGTTCCCACATGGCCATAATATAGTCACTCTTTATGTTGTGGTTCCATTCTGTGTTTGTCCCTATAATAATAATACATTATTGATCGACATGTCTATTCTATGTAGTGCTCGCTTACAACTGCGATGTAACAATTTGCATATATTTTTTTCCCTATATTTATTTAACAATTGGTGCACAATTTTACTAGTCTCCCGTTCATTCATTTTTGACTGGGCATTTAACGACATTTACTTCGCTATTAGGGATTCCTTTTTGACTAGACATTTAACATTTACTTCGCTATTAGGAATTTCCTTTTGACTAGACATTTAACATTTACTTCGCTATTAGGAACTTCCTTTTGACTACATTTAATGATATTTACTTCGCTATTAGGGATTTCTATTTGACTTTACATTTAACGACATTTACTTAGCTATTAGGGATTTCTTTTTCATTAGACATTTAATGACATTTACTTCATTATTAGGGATCACCTTTAGACATTTAACGAAATTTATTTCGCTACCAGAGATCACTTTTTGACAATATATTTAACGAATTAGTGATCCATCGTCGGCTTTACCAGTTAGATCTTAGAACAACGAACAACTTGCCAATATTTCATCGACACCACTAGTTGACATCACAATTTCCTTCGTTATTAGATATCACCTTTTGCACTTGAGATTTAAAATAACTATCTGAATGCATCTATTCCTTTTTATGGATACGAGCTAGACTATCATGGCCTATTAAGATAACTTCTGTCCACAGCATTGAGAATAGACAACTCAATTTGTATAACCAGCGGAGACAAGAAACTGATTTCCATTCCAGACGATTGTACTAAATACATAAGGTAGAGTAAGACATCATATAAAACTTTATCACATGTCTATCGGTGATATATCTAGATATATGGTGTCTATAAAGTTAATGTGCACTAAATTTGAAATCAAATATATGTT
Source organism: Meghimatium bilineatum (assembly GCA_034231615.1). Lineage (NCBI taxonomy): Eukaryota > Metazoa > Mollusca > Gastropoda > Stylommatophora > Philomycidae > Meghimatium > Meghimatium bilineatum. The sequence goes on from CM067320.1 coordinate 33,263,195, forward strand.
TTAAATATGGTGTTATTTAAGGCTGTATATTTCTCTACTCCAGTGTACGGCGTAACGTTGCAGTTTGCTGTTATCCGCAAGATACGAGTTTTACCTGTTTGCTGGGTTAACTTTTATTTGCAGATAAAGAAATGGAATTGTTGCACTCTGAGCTCCACCATGCAATACGGGATTAACATAAGTAGCTGTGTATTTTCATACATTTTGTAGCGTCAATGATGTTACATAAACATGTACTAAATATCCATGACTCATGTTAGGTAGTGTCAACAGAAATGTAAATGGGTGCACACATACCATATAGACGCCATGTAGCGATCAACCGAAAAATAATTCTCAAGCGTGTATATCTACACATAAACCATATAACGTTTGACTACTCACATTTTCAAATATCCCCCATATTCGCATAACCCTATCTATCCTGCTTGCCCAAAGAGAAGTGCAGGTTATTGTTTCAGTGCTTTCTAAATGGAATATTTGATATCTTTTGAGATTGTGATAGATTATAACGCCGTTTAACCATTCGGAGACACTGAAACAGCTGTCTCTTGTGACTGATAGCAAACTGGTAGTGAAGAACTAAAACGCTCGTAGGAAACATGGATAGTTCTCAGAAGACGACACATTTTGAACAACAAACATCTGTGAATTAAGAAACAAGTACAACATGTTATTGACCACTTAAAGAAACGAAACATTACAATTTTAGTCATGTCAGACACCAGAATTACAGGTACTGATTCCAAATAACTACATCTAAACAACACACTACTCTATGCAGGAACTGATCCAAATACACGCGTTAAACACGGGGAGGGAATTATATTGACTCAGCTACTTTGAAAGGAATAATAAATATCAAGTACGTGTCAGAAAGAATAATAACATGTGTTGTGACAGTGAACGGTGTAAGTACAACCGACATCCAAGCGTATGCGCCATGTAATGCCCGAAACAATGAAGTTGAGCGTGGAGACATTTTTTGACAAATTAGATACAGTGCACAGCGTAAAAAGAGAAGAAATTGTTTTTCATGGGAGACTTTAATGCACACTTAGAAAAGGACATAGAAGAATATCTAGGACCATTTGATGATTGGACGAAAATTGACAAATGTAAATAGACTGTTAGAAACATGCAACGAATTCAATTTATTCGTATCAAACACCTTCTTCAAACACAGAGTTCCTGATTTCCGTGGTACAAATGGAATGTCCTTAATTGCAAAAGGCAAATATACTTTGAATTAGCAAAAAGAAATAATATACATATTATAAGAGATTCAAGAGAAATACCAAAATGTGTGCAGACACCGACAACAAAGCTGCAATAACATTAGTTAAAATGAATAGAAAGATGAAAAACAAGGAACGCAACAAAATAGCTGGAACAAACATGTATTTCAAACTCAAGAACCTATCAGATGCCAATATGTGAGAACAGCGTAAACAAAACATCTTAGATGAATTTGGGGGAAAAAAACTACCAATAACTACCAAGTCAATTGAAGAAAAATTGGAAATACTCCAGAGAATCGTCATGCAAATAGCAGGAGAAACTTGTGGATACATGAAAAACAAATGTTGAAAACCCAAAGTAACACTATGATGGAACGAGGAAATCAAATGTGTCATAAATTATCATAAGCCAAAATTCAAGAAAGGTACTGCAAGCAAAGTCCAAGAAGATTACATCGAGTACAGGTCAGCTAAATAAATAACAAATAAAATCGTAATAGATGCCAAAGTCAAAGCTTACCGAATCCTTACAATATGGTGAATCATTACATACAAAGTACAAACACACATCACAAAAACTAAGGGGAACTAAATAGCAAAGATAGATATGAACGAACCGCAATACAAATTATGGAATTTGAAAGACAATCAATGACCCGAAACGAGTCATGGAAAGGTGGAAACAACAGAATTGCTAAGTCTAAAACATGGAAGGGAAAACAACATAGTAAACAATATAACGGAAGAATTAGAACCAAACATATTGCTAGTAGAAATAGAAAATGTCATGCAATCAGCTCCATCATATAAAGACCCAGTACTCGATAACATAAAATCAAATTAATCAAGGAAGCAGCAGATATAGGAATAAAATGTTTACATAAGCTGTTTAACATAATATCGAATAAAGAAACACCACAATAGTGTAAAAACGCTGAAATAATACCTATCTGAAAGAAAAAAAGATAGCAAGAAAATGTACAATATGCAGAGTTATTTCACTTCTCAGCTACACTGGACAAATATTTAACAGAATTCTAGAAAGAAGATTAAAAACATTCATTGAACCGCAACATAACAACACTCAAAATTACGGGATTCCGTAAAAATAAGAGCTGTACGGATGTCATTTTACACTCAGACAACCTGTAGAAAACAACTGAAAATAACGAAGAATTGTATATCGCGTTTGTCGACCAAGAAAAAGCCTACGGAAGAGTAGACAGAAAACAATAATGGAAAATAATATAACAATATGATGCTCTACAACACTTATTCAACTTGTGCAGGAGTAGTTGCACAGGTAGTAAATATGTAGTCAGAACGAGTGCAAAGGCTTTCAGACAAATTCCAAATACACTCTGGAGTGCGACAAGGATATGTTATATTTCCCATGCTATTCATTACATATATCAATTGTAAAATATGTAAAATTGCCAACATCAATGAATAAGACAATCCAAACAACCTCCTGAAGGAAATTCTTTTTGCAGATGATCAAATAATATAAGCATCAGAAGCACAACTGCAACAACATATAAATAGACATTACACAACATATAGGGACTTAAGCTAAACACAGAAAAAATCCGAGGTCATATTTTTATTGGTGGACGCCAACTGACAAAGGTGACAGAATTGACTTACCTTGGAAACATCATATCATCAAATGGGAAAATGTTTCTCACACTCTTCCAGACTACCACCACATAGATTCCCTCAAACAGCATTGCTATACAGATACCATGGATCTGGGGCATTACTAGGGGCAGACCATGTAAAAGAGGGATTACATAAATAAAAGAATCACGAAAACAAACATATATGAAGCACACAAAAAGCCATCTCCAGAGGACTATTGTCAAGGCATGAAGGAGTATGACGTGAAAAGAAAGAAAGACATGACTATCATCCAACATATGTATTTACCTGTCCGCATAACTTCTTACCGTGTAATCTATTAAATGAATGCAATTTTTCGTCCTTGCTAATGAGTTTAGATTGCATCGGACACGCACTACGAACGGATACTGACAGACTCCCCTGTCAAGCTTTGATGTGGTCACCAAAAGGCAAGAGAAAACGAGGAAGACCAAAAGAAACTTTACGTAAACTATTACAATGGAACGTTTCACTATCGGTATCAGAAACAATGAAGACCTAAAGCAAATTGCAATGAAACGAGAGACATGGAAATCTATGACATCCGTCCTATCTTTGGCCCTAGAGGAATAACTAACTAACTAATGAATTTGGAATGCATTTGTCACATTGAGCAGATATTTTTCGGAATTATCCTAATAATGTATGTTAGCTACAAGGGGTGCAAGGGGTCTCGCATTGCTCTCGTGCGGTTGCTGGGTTAACAGATAGCCAAAGTCATAAAAGTACCCGAAGGTGGTGATACGTGGATGCGGATCTTGTAGAGGAAATGAGAATTGCCTGCAGAGAGGAAATATATCCGAAACCTCTACGCCATTACATCCAACATATGCAAGGTATCTGTACATTCCGACTTGGCCGGCTTAAACAGCGGATACATTGGAGGGGCGACCAATGCCAATGTTCCAATAAACGGTGATCTTACGAGCACGCACATAATCTGGAAAAGGTAACACACGCTAGAGGGCAGCGTAGTGTGAGTCGATTCAGTGGCAACAGGGCTACAATGGTCCAGCACGAGACCGACTGGCGGAAGTGCCGTTCATTCTCGAGAACACACAGAAGCCCACATGTCCCATCACAATTGACCACATTCAACGTAGCAGTCATGACTCAGGTATTGGATACGTGAACTTGAACATACACTCATCAAACTTTGAATACTTATCAAGCTGCCCCTCCTCCTCCCTTTTACACACATGACAATAGTTGAACAAATGTCGGAGAGCGCAGTGTTCATATGTCTGACCGAGGCAGTGTTGACACTCGGAATCTGGACACTACGGGCAACGTAGGGAAGGGGGGGGGGCAAGTCTCTAACGGTACTGCACTGTAAACCTAGCCAAACTCGACTGTCGGCCGTTGCCCATCTTACTCATACAGAGATAATTGGGTTCACTACCCAAGGGCCCATTGCGAAGTTCCTCGTCTGAGATTCGTATTTTACCTACATCTTTAGGTAATGTACGCAATGGTGAAGAGTCAAAATATACAGACTGCGCCTAACGATGGATTGGAAGGCCATTCAAGCAGACGAGGCGAGTGCGTGAGAAATGTGAAGGTCAAATCCCGACCCCCGACGTGTTTGGGGAAGCTGCACCTAGTCTAGGAAAGTGTATAAATCCTGAGTCTAATTCGACCGTGGCCGTTACACAACACGGCCCTTACGGAATAAATTGGGTTTGGGACCTAGGGACACAAAGGGTGATAATGGAATGGTTTTCCTACACGAGGAACAACTCGCTGGCTGCAACGCGTCTCGTCGGAGGATAGACAAACAATAGGTGACCCAAGAAAGCTATCAGCTCGTCTCGTAACGTGTACCTCCCCCACCCCATCCGACTAGAAGGCTCCTCCAAGAGTCATTGCAGCACGCACCCCATCGAGGCCAGAACCTTGAAGTGGTGATGGGGCTTAGTTCAGCCATCAGAGGCTGGAAACTAAGACTGGTCGGGCACTCCCACTCGAGCAGGACCATAGTCCTGCCCAAGTAAGCAGAGTGCTGAAGACGGAGGCAACCAGCCAAAAGGCGCACAGATAATCAGGTTGCCACGCATAAAACACAATGGAAACATGTCTGCATCTAATAAACGTTATGGTGCCTGCCCTGTGGCGGACGTTCAGGCAGGGACGGTGCCGGGCCCTATACCTCGAAAGGGCCCAACCTCAGTTACTGGAAGTCCTTCTCAATTGCCCCGAGGAGCCAGGAGGCAAGGGAATAGAGCTACTGGCCAAACAAACAAACGACCAATAAAAATAATGCACTGGAATGCTGAGGGTGTCAACAGTAAAAGAGATGGATACAGCAAAAAATTGGAACTTGAAAATGTCCTCAGTGAAGAACAAGTAAATATATGCTGTATCCAAGAAACACACCTCAGCAGCGACATAGCCTTCAAAATCAGAGGCTACCAGTGCTACCGATCTGACCGAAAAGACAGGCGAAAGGGTGGAATTCTGACACTAGTTAAAAACAATATCAGCGCATGTCAGCTGGAAGTATACATGGACGGGGCAGAATACCAGATGCTCCACCTAAAAACAGACAGTGCAGAATTCCATCTCCTGAACTACTACTGCCCAAATGATAAACCATTGGCACTAGACACAATTCCAGACAAAGAAAGGCTTATGGTGTGTGGTGACTTCAACAGCCACTCTCAGAGCTGGGGCTACGATCATATCGACAAGAGAGGTGAGGAACTTGAGAGCTGGCAGGATGAAAATAATCTCATTCTTATTAACCAGCCAGCAGACTCACCAACCTTCTACTCGAGAGCATGGCACACCACCTCTACACCAGACCTGGCATTCTACTCACCAGGCCTGGAATGGAACATCACACGTGTCGTTGGAAAGCAGCTTGGGGGTAGTGACCACAGACCAGTATTTCTGGAAATTCACAATGAATATACCAAGGACAGCAGCACGCTCACTAGGTGGAACTATAAGAGGGCAGACTGGAAAATGTACCAGCATTTAACCAGTGTTCTAGCTAAGGACATGAACTTGGACAAAGACATCAATAGAGCAGTGAGTGAATTTAATAGATGTATACTACATGCTGCTAGTAAAACCATACCCAGGGGGGCACGCAAAAACTACAAACCCTACTGGAATGATGAACTGGAAAAGCTGCAAAATGAGATGGAAACATCTAGAAAGCAGGCTGAGAACAGACCTAGCCAAGAACATCACAACAAATATCAGCAAACAAAGGCTAAATTTCAAAGAGCCAAGTTACAAGCCAGACGGAGCAGCTGGAAAGAAAAAACAGAGTCGCTGAACCTAGAAAGAGATACTAGGAAATTATGGAAACTTGTAAAACAACTAAATGATGAAGGTACAGGGAGAAATACCAGGATCACACTTTATAAAGATAGAAACATTTTAACAGGTAAACATGCAGCTGATTACTTTGCAGATTCCTTTGCAGAAGACAATAACGTCAAAGTCAGCCCAGACAAACAACAGGAGGTTCGAGAGAACCACCAAAACATTGGACAAGGTGAACCTATACCTGAAGTCATGGAGGCACCAATCACAATGAGAGAACTGGAGCATGCAATATCCAAATTGAAAATGAAAAAGTCCCCTGGAGCTGATGGAGTGTCCAATGAAATGATTAGAAACCTGGGAAGTGCAGCAAGAGCAAAGCTACTGCAGATCTTTAACACAAGCTGGTCCACAGGTAATGTACCACAGGCGTGGAGAGAAGCAATAATGATACCACTCCTCAAATCAGGAAAAGATGGCAACACAGTCTCCAACTACAGGCCCATCAGCCTCACAAGCTGTCTATGCAAAACAATGGAACGCATTATCAATCTTAGGATGCAGTGGTACCTTGAAAGTGAAAACCTTCTTGTATCACAGCAAGCAGGTTTCAGACAGTGCTACTCTACTGAAGATCAGGCAACCTACCTCTCCCAAGAGATTGAGGATGCCTTCCAAGAAAAGAAACTGGTACTAGCAGCATGGATAGACCTCAGGAAAGCATTTGATAAGGTCTGGAAAGAAGGGCTCCTAAAGAAATTGCGAAATTGCAGGGTTAGCTCAAGAATGTACAAATGGGTAAAAACATACCTGCATAATAGAAGAGCCAGGGTACAATTAGATGGTCGCAAGAGCAAGAAAGTTCTACTGCGTCATGGAGTCCCCCAGGGAGGAGTCCTGTCACCCACACTTTTCTTGGTTTACATCAATGACTTAGTTGCTGAACTACCACATGGGATCAAAGTGGCAATGTATGCTGACGACCTGGTGATCTGGTGCACGGAAGAACATGCAACAGTGGCCACTAAACAAATACAAAGAGCTATCGATGCCCTAACCTTATGGGCTAATAGATGGTGCGTCAGCATTAACACAGATAAGTGCAGCACTACACTCTTTACCCTCTCACCAAAACAAAAAGCTGGTCATATCAAGATAGATGGAGAGCTCTTGAAAGAAGACAAACAACCCACATACCTCGGAGTTACTTTTGATGATAAGCTGACATGGAAGCAGCACATAAACAAAGCAACAACAAAAGCCAGGAGGAAGCTAGCTATCCTGAGAAAACTAAGTGGAACCACATGGGGAGCCAGTGGAAATATACTCAGTAAAGTTTACCAGCAAGGCATAAGACCACACCTGGAATACGGTTCAGCTGCGTGGTGTCCTGCATCAAACACCACATTACAAGATCTAGATAAAGTGCAAAACCAGGCACTTAGAATAATGTTGGGAGCAATGAAATCAACACCCATAGCAGAGATGCAGAAAATGGGAAGAATGCAAACACTTGGCGAACGCAGAGACACAAAAGTACTAATTCAAGCAGAAAAGTTTCAGTGTATGCCAAGTCATCCAATGAAGGAAAGATTCCAAAATCTAGCAATGGGACGACTGAAAAGGAGCAGCTTTATCCATCAAGCTAAACGACTCCGTAGACAACTTACAGACCTACCTGAAGTTGGCAGCCCCTTAAGGTCTGTACCAGAGCAAACCCCGTGGAGTGAAATCCATGGAATGCCAATATACATTCAGACCCATGTGAAAGGAATACTAAGCGAGGACGAACAGAACAGTGTGCAGCGAATGACAATCACCCTCAGTTTCCTGGATGAGGAATATCCACAAGATATATGGGTCAGAGTGTACACAGATGGGTCAGCACAGAATGCTGTGAGGAATGGAGGTGCAGGTGTATATATAGAATATCCACACAAGCCTAGAGATACAATCAGAACACCGACAGGAAAATTCTGCAATAATTATGATGCAGAAATCCAGGCAATTAGTGTGGCAGCTAAAAAACTGCTGAACTCCAACTCTGACCTACAGCCTGTGGTATTCCTGACAGATGCAAGGTCAGTGCTTCAAGCTCTCCAGTCTGGAAAACTAACAGACTTAAAAAAACTACTTAGCGAATTGTCTTACCAGTATAGGGTAACCATGCAGTGGATACCCTCTCACTGTGGAATACCAGGAAATGAAAAAGCAGACCAACTGGCTAAGGAAGGTGCTGCCGAAGACCAACCAGATATACCAATCACCTACCATCAGAAAAAACAGATGATAAAGTCAATAAGAAAGCCACAAACACCAACACAAGATGACTATCACAATATGAACAGATCAGAACAAGTTATAATTCTACGTCTCAGAACAGGACACAACCGACTCCGCAGTCACATGTATACAAAGTTCAAGATTGGCAACACGGCCATGTGTACATGTGGACAGGCAGCACAGAGTGCCAAACATATACTTCAAGAGTGTTCTGAGCATGAAACGCTGAGGCAGACATATTGGCCAGAGGAAACAACACTGGAATCAAAACTCTATGGGACACTGTATGAACTACAAAAGACAGTGAGTTTTATTAAGGAGACAGAATTACAGATATAGACATGTTTCAAGTGAACGAAAGAAGAAGAAGAAGAAGAAAATTGCAGCACGCAGAAAGTTAAGTCACCTGGGTATGAAAAAGCTCAGGTAAACCACCTCACTGCAATAGGAAGTAAGAGCTACTCCCGCGTAATTCCTTGGATTCTCAAACAAACAGTCAACGAGTAGTCATTGAAACGCATTTTCTGACTTTAATTTTAGCGCTTATCTACACATAGATAACCACACCATAGAAAATTCTCTATGGAAGACGTTCGGTATATTACGCATTCCGCAGAAGAAAGCGGCGACACCCCATTTCCATTCTCTGGACTACATCTTCCTGAAAATCCATTAGACCGTGGTCCAGTTACAAGAGAGATCCAGCGGGAGTTTGATGTTAGAGTAAACAACAACAACATATATATTATATACTTTAAAGATCATTTTAAAGTTAGTTGAACAAAGCTAGTAAAACAACGTATTATATATTTTAAAGTTGAACAAAGCTAGTAAAACAACGTATTATATATTTTAAAGTTGAACAAAGCTAGTAAAACAACGTATTATTAGATGAGATCTATGTATGTATGAAGAAGCATGCTCTATTATTATGTAGACATACGTAACATCCGTCCGTATGGAAACCATGGCCTGGACTTCTAGCTTATAGTGCAAAGAATACAGCCAAGTCAACTTTGATGGAAAGTTGGGGTATAGGCTCACATCCTGTAACCTGTGAAAAGACCATCATTGTCACATCTTGTCACAATTTCTTACATGTGTCTTTTATAAAATAATCCCATTGGTTGACGAAAAGATGCACGGCAGTGGTAATTGCAGATGTTGTCTTTTATGGCAGACTCATATGTGGCGGAAAAGTCTAGATGTGCCATCATTGCGGATGGGTCACACATCAGACAGACGAATAATGAGATAGTTGATCAAGAAATGTGTTCCTTGCAACTGTCAGGGCGTGGTAATTCTGGAATAATAGTACACTAGAGTGCATATTTCGTGGAATAAACATGCATCCATAGCCCCTTCCCTGTATACAACCATATTTTGAGACCTTACAGAAGCATGGATGTCATCTCAGTTACATAACTAAGACCCTGTGCTTATGTAAGAAAGACATCGGGCAGTGAAGAGCTACCTGCACACAGCTAAAGGTATTCATTCATAACCATCATTATTATCATCAATATTCATATCAGTAGAAAAACGTCTTAATGTTTGCTACTTGTGACCACACAGTGAATATGATTACATAACGTCAACACTGATTAGACGCACAGGATAGAATGTTGTGGGTAGCTTATGTTAATCAGGTTACACAAAAAATAATGGTATATGTCAAGAGAGAAGTTAGCTGTAGAAAATGTTATATGGGATTATAATTAGAGCACGAATAATTACACAAAGGTTGGCCAAACTGTCACGTTATTGCTTTGTACTTAATCATCATCAAGTTCCGTCTCCGCAACGAAGGTTTGCTGAAACGGATCTCTAACATCTCCTGTCTCTTGTCTTGGTGGTGCACTCTGCTAGACTAACCTGTTCATCGTGTTATGTTACTCTCCCACTTGTATCTCTGCCTACCTCTTGCTTGCCCCCCGGTGACTTTACCCTCAAGTAAGGTCTTAAATAAGGTGTCATGTCTTTTAATGTGTCCAAAATATTTTATTTGCCTGATCTGTATTTCTCTTAGTAGTTCTTTCTTTATACTAAGTGTCTTTAGCACCTCTTAATTTGTTTTCTTCTCTTTCCATGATGTTCTCCCTATTCTTCTATATACCCACATCTCAAAGGCATCAGTTCTGTCTTCTAATTGTGTATTTAGTGTCCATGTTTCTAAGCCATAGAATAGATATAGCACTTTATAATTCTCATTTTTAACATGTTTGTAATTTGTTTAGATATTAATATTTTCCTCATGTGATTGAAGGTACTTTTAGCCATTCCTATTCTCCTTTTAACTTCTGTTTGACATCTGCCATCATTTGTGACTATGTGTCCAAAATATTGATACTGTTTTACTTGTTGTAGTTTCTCTCCATGTATGTTTATGTTTAGCTCTTGTTCTTCTGCTTTGTACTTAAGGTGTGTCAAAGGAAAACCTATTCTGGAACAATGCCCAAGAGACATGTACTACAATCCAGTCATCTCACAGTGTGACTTCTACTCTTTACTAAGATGCTTACCTACCACACAGTCACCTCATGAAATCAGACACACCAAGGTAGGGTTACCATAATTGTCAGATGGAAAAAGAGGACATTTCGACGTCCAGTGTACCCTTATTGTAGGGTTACCATAATTGTCAGATGGAAAAAGAGGATACGCAAAATTTATCAAATATGGTCAATATTAAGTGTTGCACAAATAAAAGTACAGTTAAACTACATAAAATATTGTTCTTATTTAATTATAAACTTGTATTAACTGAGTGTTAACTGAGTTTCGGCATTTTGAAAATCTTATTTTTTAAATTTAATTTCAATCTTCAATTCAAAAACTAATTAATTAATAAATATCACTAACGAACTTGCGTTACTTTCTTCTATGCGAAATGCGTTATGTTATCGAAAAAAATTGAAAATGGCTAACGGAACCAGAAGTTCTGATGGCCAATGTTAATATTGAGCTAAATATAGCTGGCCCGCATGTTTATTTCATTATACATAATAGATTAAAGTATATAGCACAGAAAAGTAAGTAAGAAAGTATCGATCGATCGGGGATGGACGGACGGTCGGGGACGGAGAAAAACCTGGACAAAAGCTATTTTTCTGGAAAGCCGCCCGGACGCCCGGACAGGGGCATAAAAAGAGGACGTGTCAGGGGAAACCCTGACGTATGGTAACCCTACACCAAGGTAAATGCACTAAAACAACAACATACGCTTTTATCTTGTGAAGGTCTGATATTCTGATGTTTTTACTTTGCTTTTAGTTTGACACTGGTATCAAGGTTTGATATAATGGTGTCTTTAGAAGCTTATCTTAACCTACATCAACACGGCAACAATGTTGTGCCAATTTTTGACCCCCTCTTTCCTTGACAACAAACTTTCAAGTATTCAGGGACCTAGCCAGCTTAATTATGTCAGAAAGTCGCACACCCCCCCCCCTTTCCAGAAAACAATATTTTCAGCAGATAAAGTACGAATAAACTACATGTACATTATGTTTTCAGATTTGAACAGATAAAGTAGAAATAAACTACATTATGTTTTCAGATTTGAACACATAAAGTAGAAATAAACTACATTATGTTTTCAGATTTGAACAGATAAGGTATGAATAAACTACATTATGTTTTCACATTTTAACGCATAACGAATATATAAACTACTTTATGTTTTCAGATATTTTAGAAAAATTGTTTTAAACTTAAGCAATTTAATTGGTATATAAAAATAGTTTTCCTGACGTCATCTTTTTTTTTAACCCGCCCTCTCCCTTAACAATCACACTTCAAAGGACTTCAGACACTCCACTCTTCTCTATTTGTTGATGTAATTTATGGACATTCCCTTAAATATCAAAGTTTAATATCTGAACATACTATATTCGCACTGTGTTACCCCGCCTTAATTTTGCAGTGTGTAGAATTATTCCTGACACTAAAGATATTTGATTCTCTTAATGTAATATTTTCATGTTATCATTTTTCTTATGATTTAAATCCTTGTTATTTATTTGGCTTTATAATAAAATTAACATTTGTAATTTCTTTCAGACCACACCAGCCAAGTTAAGAAAAGATCGTCCTGTACCTTCAGAAGCCAAGCAAACACTTCAACCATACACCACTCAGAAAACTGTACCTGATATCTCTCCCTGGAATAATTCATATAAAAAGAAAATAGAACTAACTAAGCAACTTCAAAAATTGAAAACTAGACTTTTGATACCATCTTGGAACAGTTTAATTAAATATAAATATGAACTTAACCAAATTTCCTCACTGAAAAACAATCAGAAAACATCATTAAAGAAGACACGACACACAGCGCCAAGCTTTGTAACTCCACTACCAACACATAATAGTTCATTGATATTTTCCCCTTGGTATAAATTTAATCAAAAATCAATAAGAACATTGAACTTGAAAAATGTCTCAATATTTCAGAATGATCAATCAATAATATCATTTTTATCTCAATCAAAAACAAAGAACAATATAGTGGAAAAGAACCAATCTGTGACATTTCCTTGGCAAAGCCTAACAAAGAAAATATCAGTGACAAAAGTTCCCTTACATCAAAATAGCTTTCTTGAACAACCTTGGCATAGTTTAAATGGACGTAGGAATGGTAAATTAACACAAAAGGCAACTATTCCATGGTATGGCTTAGGTAGCGTTGATACACATGAGAAGATTTGTGACAATTGCAATGCAAATATAAATGTTAAGAAAGTTTCACATATTGTGACAGTACCTGTAGGATCTCCTATAAACATAGAGCCAATATATCAGACAATTCCAGTGCAACCACAGTCAAATCTGATTGATTCAGAAATGTCTCAAAAGAAGTTAGTCTGTTATTATACAAACTGGGCCCAGTACAGAGATGCTGGTGGCAAATTTCTCCCCGAGAACATTGATCCATTTTTGTGTACACATATTCATTACGCATTTGCAAAGTTAAACAGTAGTAGTCAATTGGCACCCTATGAGTGGAATGATGAGAGTACACCATGGAGTGTTGGAATGTAAGTATAACTGAATATTTCAGTGATTAGAAGTTATGTATTACCCCCTTCTTTCCTACACCATGTAGTGTTGGAATGTAAGTATAACTGAATATTTCAGTGATTGGAAGTTATGTATTACCCCTTCTTTCACTACACCATGTAGTGTTAGATGTAAGTATAGAATGATACTATAGTGAAATAGTTACAGTATCTATTCGATTTCTGACATATATGTCTATTTTGTACCTATTCATGTGGAAGACCTATTAAACTCAGTCATCACGCCAGTCTTGGAATAACATAGACAACAGATCAAATATATTGCAAACATCAGCAGACTACGATCAGACATCATACAACAGGAAGCTATGCTACAAAGATAAGTAGCGGCAGAACTAGAGGCCGACCACGAATACGATGGACCACTGAAATAAAAGAGGCGACATATTCCACAATATACTCAACATACAAGAGGGCTGTCTCCAGAAACCTCTTCTATCCCTGTCGCTGAAAGGCAACAGAGGGTTCAGCGAATTGATAGAGATATATACCTATATGTAAAGGTTCAGTAGAATGGTGACAGTACAATATGAAGTGTTGTCTCGGAAGTATAACTTTGTAATAGTGGAATGACAAAAACGCCACCTTGAAGTGTTATCATATTGATGTTAAATCATGCCACCAACCCTTGTAGTTTAAGCTTGAAATAGTACATGTATTGTAATGGGTAAGTGGAATGATGAGAACATATTCATGAATATTATAATATGAATTGAACTACACCTTAGAATATTTCAAATAATACCATCGCGTCTAACGTTATCACAACCATCATCCTATATTGTATGTCTACTGGGATATGCCATCACTATGGTAACATGTCCTTCATGCTGAAAACAAGAGGTAAGCCAATTGTAGTCCTCTAAGAAATGAATTTTCAAAGAACATTGTTTGCTGGCCTCGTGCATAACACCATGTTATTTTCTATACCATTCTTGGAAGTGTATATGTCTTCTATATCTCTATTTAAAGACTACGGGTGACATGATTAGCAACATTGTATCTCAATTCTGTGTACACCAAACTCATGTAGAAAATCAAAAGAAGAAAGTAGCGCTGGATGGAACACATACTATCACATATTATGTCCAGTATATCCTTGTAACAACTCATGAAATCACAAAAAGTCTCACAAAACGTAGAGGATTGACCTCATTGTACTAGGGTTCCCCTATATGTACTCTAATAATCTCAATGAAGGGGCACCTCCGCTTACCAAGAATACCATTCATATTACGTAGTTACAAAGGTTCAAGCGATAATTGCCAGGGATCTCATAATAAAATCCGCGTTGTAAACAAGATGTTACAAACCAGATTCGAACTCACGATCTCTGGCACACTACGGACAGTTTAACCATTACGCTGTAGGAATCCCATGAAGTCAACAAGAAACACGGCATGTGAAGAAACCAAGAAAAACAGAAAATAAGTAAGATTTCCTATAGATCATATATATTAAAATAACACACTGATTCTTGATTAGAAAGCAGCATACGAGCTTAAAGGGCACTTCGATAAGATCTGTGCTCTGGGTTCAAGAAACCAATCAAGAACATGTACACTCAAAGTTGTTGATAGTGTCATCTTCGGATATTTCCACAGAGGTCCACATCACTTTCTCACCTTACCTGTGGCCACTTCCATTTCTGTCATTCTTTGTATTTAAACCCTTATATTTGACCACCTGCAGTATCGTATTGTTAATTCTGAAGCACATCTATAACTAGTCATATTAGGCTAACCTTATCTCTCCTCAGTTCCGTGCCATCAACCACACCGTTACAGGAGAAGAAAAGTGATGAGCTAGTAATGACAAGATATACAGCACAAGATATACCTTCTAGACAAGGATTAGCTGATTGCATAATAATTCCTTACTGATAATGGCGATCTTCATTATAAAGTGATCAAACCATTTGCCTTTATTTGTAAGAGGCAGCTGGTTTAAAATTGGCTAGCCACTTGCGAATTGAATATATATATATATATAAATATGTATAAAACATATTAACCATATATAAACATGCATGATATAAATATAAATAAATAATTCCATATATCTATAGGTAGATGTCAAATCGAATGATAAAATCAGAGAAGAGACACATCAAAAGTTTATCACAGATGTTATCAGAAAGCGCCGTTGGTCCTATATCGGGCATGTCCTACGCGCACACACCAACAAAATACACCACCAATTTACAATATATAACAAAAAAGCTCTTGAATGGATACCTACAGGCAAAAGAGCCAGGGGTAGACCAAAAGAAACACTCAGAATAACAATACGTAGAGAAAGTAAAACAATCAATACCCATACTATTCATGAACTGCACAGAATAGCTTTGAACAGACAGAATTGGAGAGATCTGACCTCTGCCCTATTCGCTGTCAGCGCAAAAGGAAAATGAATGAATGAATGAATAGGTAGAGGATACCACTAAACGCATATACCCACATGCTGTGATAAACATTTGATACATTCTTATATTTAGAGTTTATGTCTACACTATGTATCCATTGAGTGATGTTCTGTCTTCCAATAGTCGGACTGTCTCTTACGTCTTATATATTAGATAATGATTTCACTGTCCGTGAATACAAATAATGACACAATAAGGAATTAGGTAGACATTACGAGTAAATCTATTGTTTCCTGTGTAAAATAGAGAATTGTTGCAGAGCTTTCTTTCAGAAGTCTTCAGCTCTCAGCAGTGAATCATTCGTATCTTTTTCTTCTTCTGCGTTCGTTCTCAAACTCTTGCAGATTAGCAGGATGTAGTCCGGAGAACGCAATGCGTTGTGTCATGGTTTACAGCAATGCTGTGATATCTGCGCTTTCGGCCTGACACATCCTACTTCAGCATGGCTGTGGGTCACTGACCCTAATGGGATGGGACAGCCATCTCCATCCCATAACCTCCTTCGTCGCCTTTTACGACATGCGTGGAAGGTAAAAAAAGAGTTGCTATTCTTTGCTCCCCTTTCGGGCCCCAGCAACACACTGGCGAATCATTCGTATAAAAAGTCTACTATTCGAAGAGACACTTAGAAGGCATGCATATTGGATTATTTTATGTGCAGTCGTACAATCACATGGAATTATGAAACTATTTAGTGGTATCAATGTTGATCACATAGTGCATATGACTAAGTAGTTTCCAATAAAATATATTACTAAATAGTCATATTAAATAAATAAATAAAACCAGTGTTCTGTGAAATTTAATACACAATTTGGAAACCCTTTGAAAAAATAGTCCTATGCCAAATACAATGGGGAAATCAAATATTGTCCTAAATTATTTTTCCTCTGCTAACTTTAATTGTTTGTCAATGAAATATCAATGGCTGAGCTTGATTCTTTCATGAATACTTACTAAGCAGGTATGAAAGAGTGACCAATAAGAGACTGAACAATCCTGAACTGAAGATTATGTTATCTCTTGGAGGCTGGAACATGGCATCTTTACCGTTTAGTACCATGGTTGCTACAGAAGACAGTAGACAAACATTTATAAAGGTTAGTTTATAGAATAAATAACTGCATGTAGGCTGTCCATAAATTACGTCATCAATTTGGGGAAAGGGGGGGGGAGGGGGCAGAAAGGTTTGACAGTTATTGAAGTTGTTAAAGAGAGGGGGGGGTTGATACATGTTTATGTCAACATTACCCTTTTTTAAATACACCAATTCAATTGTTTGAATTATAAACATTTTTAGAAACATTTAACAAATTGGGTAGCATTTTTATGAGTTTCTGGGTAGTATTTTGTTTAGCAAAGTTGAGGGGGGGGGGGTGGGGAGGAAGGATATTTATGTACATAATTATGCAGGTTGGAGTGTTCTTGAATTTTTGAAAATTTATGACATGTGACCAGGAGTGGGTACAAAGTTTGTCATACAAATTGCTATGTCTTTGTAACCACCCCCCCCCCCCAAAATACTACTACTCTCGCTAACATCAAATACTAATCATGACTATATTAATCATCATCATCAGGGCCATGCCAGATGGTGTAGGCGATCATGGTTTCTCCACAGTTCTCTTATCTCCAGCCTTATGTATCAGGATCGTTGTTCTTTCCCTGTCGTGCCAGAATGTTAAACTGTCTAATATTTTCTTACGTTGTCGCCCTCTGACTCTGTTGCCTTCAATCTTTTCTGTTGTGACTGTTCTCCAACCGTACCTATATCATGAAGTAGCCAAACAATGAAGATTTTCTTTTTGACTACATTAATACCAACTGCTTTAATATTATATTTAGAAACATTGACTATGTCAGTCACGCCCGTGTGTTACCGGGGCCCGAAAGGGAGCAAAGAATAGCAACACTTTATACCTCCCATGCATGTCGTAAAATGCGACTTAGGAGGTTATGGGATGGAGTTGGCTGTCCCATCCCATATAGTGTCAGTGACCCAAAGCCATGCTGAAGTCGGATGTGTCCGACCGAAAGGTGCAGATATCGCAGCAATGATGTAAACCATGACACAACGCATTTCATTCTCCGGACTACATCCTGTTAATCTGCAGGAGTTTGAGAACGAACGCAGAAGAAGAAGATTGTCAGTCACAGCATCGTTGCGACTACCTTATTTCAACTATCTATTTATCTACAATCATTTAGCACCGAAAACAGTGCGTACGTTAGAAATTGGTGCGTACGTTAGAAAACGGTGCGTACGTTAGAAACCAGAGCTCTGAGTTCGAGCTATGTACTGCTTCTATTGTGCAATTCGTGCATTTTTGTTGAGACACATAGTCACATCGTCTTTGATAGTTGATCTGCGAAGAGTTTCGCTTGGCCTTTCTCTTTATTTTGCAATTTGATGCCCATTTTAATGCGTTCTTTAGCAATCTTTTCTCATTAATTTCAGATACATGTCCGTTATAAGTCCATTGTTGTAGAAACATATTGCTATTTGGTGTCCTCTCTTGCTTGTTTGACTTGAATCCTTCCCAACTAATATTGAAGAGTTTGCTAAACCAATTATTTTCACATTACTGTAATTTCTTCTACAGTCCTGTATTGATAATGTCAATATTAATATCAACATCACAACGTGACTATTAATATCAACATCACAAATATTACTGTTGTTACTGTGAATATTGATATCAACATCACAAATATTACTGTTGTTAACGTCAATTTGAACACCATAATCATTCGTATGGTGCTGGGGCCAATAGGGAACAAAGAATAACAATAGTTTAACTTCCATGCACGTAGTAAGAAGTAAATAAGGATGTGTTAGTGTGGGATTTGCTAGCTCATCACATATAGAGTCAAAGCGATTCAGACGTCGGATATGTTAGGCCGAAAGGAGCAGATATCACAGCAAAACAGTACACATGACACAACGCATTCTATTTTCCGGACTACATCTTGTTAAAGTGCAGTAGTATGATAATGAACGCAGAAGAAGAACATCACAGTGATTTGATGATTATTAACAATTTACTACTACCATTGATACCATCCTTATTAAAAGCATCGTGAAAACCATTAGTATTGCTACTTACACTATTAACACTATCCTGACTACTGCTACTATTGAAACCATCAATTGTAATAATATCGTGATAACTGCTATAATTGATGCCATTAATATTAACACCATCGTAACAACTACTACCATTGATAATATGTATATTAACACCATTGTAACAACTACTACAATTGATAGTATGTATATTAACACCATCGTAACAACTACTACAATTGATAGTATGTATATTAACACCATTGTAACAACTACTACAATTGATAGTATGTATATTAACACCATTGTAACAACTACTACAATTGATAGTATGTATATTAACACCATCGTAACAACTACTACAATTGATACCGTGAATAAATTAACATCATTGTGACTACTATTTTTGATATTTCTATTGTTGTTATATATAAGTATATATGAATATGTTTTATTTCAAATAAACATTAGAAAAGGAACTCATAATCAATATTTCCTAACAAATGTACCATCCGAGCACATAAAGAAAGATCTTATGATCTTTCTTAAAGTATAAACATTCACTCCTCTAACATTTTCATATTTACTCACTCGAGTAGAAAATTACAGGCAATATTGCACTCATAACCCGATCTGTTGGTTATAATTCTTGATTAGAAACTAGCTTCACAGCATGTGTTGCATTACCATAAGTGCCCCGCCTTCCGCTCCAGCAGACATCCCAGTGTATGTAGACTCAGAGTCCCGGTCAGGTATTGATTGCGTGTTCTTCGGTGCTTTCAAAAAAAATAATTTTCCTTCCCTCCCCTCTAGATACTCCAATTTCTGACATTCTCTGTATGTGTACGTTCTCAGCCTCTTTTACATCATCTTCATCTTGAAAGGAATTTATTACTGCCTTGATCAAGTCTGCTTTATCTCTTCTCAACATTGTTCTTTCTATCGCCACATTGCCTGCCAATAGGTCCGCTCTTCCGTTTCCTCTGACACCACCATGACACCAATATGAGATCGATGCATTAAATGCCTCAACACTAAATTACTTCTACCACCAACACAGGCACCAACATCAAGCAACTATTGCTACTACCACCATCTCACCAGTACCAACACCGATTCTTGCAACCATCTCACTTGTACCAACACCAAGCTCTTGCAACCATCTCACGTGTACAACACCGATTCTTGCAACCATCTCACTTGTACCAACACCAAGCTCTTGTAACCATCTCACTTGTACAACCACTAAGCTCTTGCAACCATCTCACTTGTACCAACACCACGCTCTTGTAACCATCTCACTTGTACCAACACCAAGCTTTTGCAACCATCTCACTAGTACCAACATCAAGCTATTGCAATCATCACTTGTACCAACTCCAAGCTCTTGCAACCATCTCACTTGTACCAACACCAAGCTCTTGCAACCATCTAACTTGCAAGAACACCAAGTTCTTGCAACCATCTAACTTGCACCAACACCAAGCTCTTGCAACCATCTAACTTGCACCAACACCAGGCTCTTGCAACCATCTAACTTGCACCAACACCAAGCTACTACCACCATCACTAGCACCAACACCAAGCTACTACCACCATCACTAGCACCAACACCAAGCTACTACCACCATCACTAGCACCAACACCAAGCTACTACCACCATCACTTGCACCAACACCAGGCTCTTGCAACCATCTAACTTGCACCAACACCAAGCTACTACCACCATCACTAGCACCAACACCAAGCTACTACCACCATCACTTGCACCAACACCAAGCTACTACCACCATCACTTGCACCAACACCAAGCTACTGTCATCATCACTAGTACCAACACCAAGTTACTACCACCATCACTAGTACCAACACCAAGCTACTACCACCGTCACTAAAGCAGGTATTGTCACTACTAAAGTAATTGCCAACATTGTGCTTCCTATATCAGGTCGTTAGCGACAGATGACAGAAAAAGGAATGATAGTTTGACTGTGATTAACATTGAGAATGGTGATAGGTGACCATTGACAGTAGTATAAAACCTCACTTCAATAAATAAACAGGCATTCATTCTTTACGTTTTTGATTATTTTCACGGTTTCAATTGGTTACTATTTATATAATTGGAGTGCCATTGGCTATTTGTGGCATGCGTTAAACGTAAATAAATATTGACCAACGGAAAACACAGGAATTATCAAGAAAATAAACAACTTAAAGCCGATCTGTCGCCGGTGATAAATATTGAGTACAAACAATGATAACAAATATTTTCCAACGTGCGGGTAGTTTTTTTGCCTGAAAGGCTAGACACGTTCACTACTTAGTGGGACTCGTAAACATACTAAATATTTACATTTAAATATCTACATATAAACATTTACCACCACCAAAATCTGACCTGTCGAAGTATTAGTAGCATTACGTATTAACAACTGGCCACAAAGAAGATTTTCTGATTAGTACAGGAATAAAACAAGGATGTGTATTGTCCCCACTAATTTTTATTACATACATACACAATATAAACAAAACAGCAAATTCAAATGAAACAAATGAATTGCTTTTTGCAGATGACCAGGTTTTATTCCGCAACAACATAAAAAATCTACAAGACCACCTAAACATAATAGAAACAACAGGCAAACAATTTGGAATTAAAATCAACGTAGACAAAACAGAAGTAATGAATATTGCAAGAGAAAAGGAGAACATCGACATCAGGATAAATAACAAACAACTAAAACAAGTAGATGAATTCAAATATCTTGTCAGCACATTGAGTTATGACAACAAACAAGAAGCAGAAATAGATGGAAGATGTAATAGAGCATGTCAGATCATCGACCAACTAACACCTTTACTGCAAAACAAAAATATTCCACTAGAAACAAAGAAAGCACTATTCAACATTTTTTCTATCAACGTTGTGTTATCAGTGTCAAACATGGACATTGGATTCTAGAACAATTCATAAGATTAACACCACTGAAATGAAATGTGTAAGACGTATGATCGGAGTAAGCTTTATAGACAAGATCAGAAATGAAGAACTAAGAAAACAATTAAGGATCACGTCAACATTATAATATATTCAGAAACAACAAGTTAAATGGCTCGGCCACATAACCAGATGGAAAGAACAAAGGATTATTTTTAAAAAATCCTTAGCAAACAATAGGAAAACAGTCGACCTATTGGATGCCCTCGTAAAAGGTAGATAGATAGAGTATTAGAAACACTCGGAAATATAACAGCAGAGGAGGCAAATAGAAGGGGAAAATGACGTACACTCACTCTTCTCTCAAGACCGAAAGGTACATGAGGACAGAAAGAAAAAGAAGTATTAGTGCAAACAAAACGGTGACTCAATGCATATTCGTACTTTCTGAACAATATACAGCTCTGGTGATTTAGTAAGACTACCACTACACGATAATTCCAGTGTGTGAGTTAAAGAGTGAAATCTAAAAATATAAATAATTGCCGGTAATTTATTACAATTCGGTTTTTAAAGTGTCGATGTGTTCCAAACCGATCATCATACAAATGTGACTCTAGCGATCACGCAGTTTTAGTAACGTCTTATTCATGTTTCTTTAAACAGAAATCGATACTGCTACAAACAAAGCGACGCCATCACAAACATGTAGTTACGACATATTAATTCGCCCTTGTGTTGTCGAGACCCGAAATGGGAGCAACGAATAGCAACACTGTTTACCTTCCATGCATGTTGTACGAGGCGACTAAGGAGGTTATGGGATGGAGTTGGCTGTCCCATCCCATATAGCGTCAGTGACCCAAGCTGAAATCGGATGTGTCCGGCCGAAAGGCGCAGAATCGCAGCAATGCTGTAAACCATGACACAACGCATTCCTTTCTCTGGACTACATCCTGCTGATCTGCAGGAGTTTGATAACGAACGCAGAAGAAGAAGAACTATTTATTGGTCTTTTAACAGAAGAACTATAGTATGTCTCAAATAAGTTCGTATGTAAACTTATATCAATGATATCAGTGTCAAACATTTTGCGATATCTTCCTGTAATGTATTAAATACGTTTTTGGGAAGCGTATCCTATTCTGTAGATAGGCATAAAACAAGTATTTTTTGACTGTAGTGATTTTTAACCTTGTCATTAGAGGTGAGAAAGATAGTTCTGCAGTGCTATATAACCCCTATACTAACATATGGGTGCGAGTCTTGGACAATAAACAAACTGGAAAGTGGGAGATTGGAGGCAACAGAGATGTGGTTCTACAGAAGAATGTTGAGAATACCATTGACTGCCAGAAAAACTAATATAGATGTGTTGAGGGAGTCATATGCGAAGCGAACTTTGATCAACAATATAAGAAAAAAGCCATCTTCTTTTTTTTGGCCACTTCATGAGACAGGCAGGTTTAGAGAATATATTCACAACAGGCAAAATTGAAGGCAGCAGAGACAGAGGGCGACAACGTGAGGAAATATTAGACAGTTTGACAACCTGGCACGGCAGGAAAACAACAACGACTTTGATACATAATACTGTGGACAGAGAGCTGTGGAGAGCCACGACCGCCTACGACGGCCGGCATGGCACCTTATGATGATGAGTGATTTTTAACTTATTTTTTAATTCCGAATATTTAATGCGCTGAAGGTACATGAATTCACACATTTAACTGATTCTGGCCGGAATATTTTTAGCGTTTAAACGTAATTAAATATTGTTCGATTTTTTTGTGTGCACATGCATCACGGAAACAAGAAATAGTACTTCTAAATATATTTACATTATAATGTAATATATATATTTCGAAACAGAAATGGACAGAGAATGTGATTATCACAAGATCATTTTGAAAAAAAAATTATGTTAATATATAAAAATTATTTTAGACAGAAAAGAAAATATGTAAATGACAAATAAATATTATTTTAGATATGATATTTGACTTTACCGCATATTTGAATCAATAAATTCCACTCAAACTTTATCATTTCTGTTAGATAATCCAATTACGAACACAATAATGTATAATATATATGCATAGTGCGTCACAAATAAATTATTTAGAAAGAATTTCGACATCTATTAAAAACAGTAGACTTAACTTTACACGAAACTCAAATGAAAATATGGCTAGTTTTTCGTACAAAATGGCGTAAATTTGCAAACACGATGCTAGAAGCATTTGCCAGATTGGATTTCATAATAAATGAGACCAAAGCAAATAAAATAGTTATTATTTTACGAAAATAAGTAAATTGAAAAATATATATAAAACATATAAGGAAAAATGACGTCACATGCCCCCATTATCAAAACTTATCAATAACTTAACAAAATTGATATCAATACACATAAAAATCATGCAAGAAGTAATGTAGACATATTACACTTTCGATTGGAAACATTCTTATGTTGATATAAATACCGAAAACAACAACATGAATGTCATTGGAGTATGACTTATAGAAGTCTTTCCGGCCAGAAGACATACGGTTTACTGACTTGTATAAGTCTCTCCGGCTGGAATCAGTTAAGATGGTGATATGTCTTGCACCGTATTGTCCAACCACATCCTCAATTCTCTCTGTATGAGTCATGTTGGGTGACGGCCTACAGTCGAGTTGGGCTAGGTTTGCAATGTCGTTATAGACTTGCGCCCCCCCCCCACTACGTTGCCCCCAGTGTTCAGATTGCGAATATCAACACTGCTTCGGTCAGACATTTGAACTATGCGCTCCCCAACATGTGTTCAATGTTTGTCCTGTGTGCAATGGAGAGCTATATTCAAAGTTTTCTTCCATACCCAGGAGTACATGTTCAGGTTGGTGTATCCAATACCTGAGTCATGACTCCTACTTTGAATGGGGTCAATTATGGTGGGACATATAGACTTCTGTGTGCTCTCGAGTATGAACAGCACTTCCGCCAGTTGGTCTCGAACTGGGTCGTTGTGGCTATGTTGCCACTGCATTCGATTCAAGTACACTGCGCTGCTCTCAAGCGTGTGTTAACTTTTGCATGTGGTGTACTCTACAGATTACTGCATGTTAGGGACATTGACATTGGCCGCCAATCCAAAGTTTCTGCTTTAGGTCTGCCAGGTCGAAGAGCACATATGCCTTGAATATGTTGGATGTTTCGGAGATATTTCCTGTCTCTCTGCAGGTAGCTTTCATTCCATCTACAACATTCGCGGACGCAAGCCTAAAAGAATTAGCCAGAAATACAACAAAATCCGCTGTATTTCTGTTTCGAGGGTGCACCGCGAGGAGGAACTTTTAGGATCTTGGTTATCCGATAATCCTGGGTCCGCACGAGAACAATGCGAGGCCCTTCGTACCCCGTGTGAGATATAACACACAACTGAAAATCTTAGTATATCCCAGGTACAAATAAAATTGTAACATTGTGGAAACAAATTGAACACAAACTTTACTGCCTGATTAACATCTAGTATTTCGAAAGTCCATATATAAGAAATATTTACTATGTTACGTCTTATAATGACCTTTGTCGTGGTCATGGTTTGCTTCAATGACTGATAAAAAACGACAGAAACAATCAAGAAGTTGACATGCCATTGTGGATTTTGGCTATTTGTTACTGTACATTTAAGAATCTGCTTTTCTGCATTTATATTTCAATATTTGTATAACAATTTATTTTAAATTATTATTGTATATATATTATTTATTATACACGAGGTGAAATAGTTTTGTTATATATTACAGAGTTCCATAACATTTCTTAGGCAGTGGAAGTTTGATGGCATTGACCTAGACTGGGAGTATCCTGGAGGCCGAGGTAGTCCACCAGAAGATAAGCATAGATTTACCATCTTGATCCAGGTACATATTTCATTATACGATTGAAAGAGATTATATAGTATAATCTTAAATTATTCGTGATATCACTATAATATGATGAAGGTTATACGTCAAAAATAACGAATGTCTATACATATACGTAGTAGAAAGAGCAACTGTAGTTGTAATATCAGCAGCAGTAGTAGTAGTATCAGTAATAGTAGCAACGGTTCTAGAATGACAAAGAAATTAATCTTTTGTGTCATTATTTAAATCACTGTTTTGCAACAATACCTACGTGGAAGACAGGTAATGGAGTTCTACTTGATGACGACTAACACACTATCACTGACGGATTTACATGAATTAATATGGTATACACAACAAAACAAAACACATAATATAATCATACAAATGACAATACACAGGCCATAATCGACGTTTCGGACCAATAGACCTTTTTCGAGATACGAACATAACAAACAAACATATAAATACCACAAGTGGAAATGAATGCACTACAACAAGCGTGTCCGAGTGAAATATGGTAGTGAGATACCGGAAGAAGTACACAAATACGATAATACAGGTGGAACGAAAGGAACAAAACGATGACGTAAATGGCGGCACAAAAATAATAAAAACAACAAAGACCAATCTGACCGAGAACTAAGTAAAAGAGTGGTCGGAATTGAGTCAAAATGGCGTGATTGTACCCAACTCAAAAATGAGACGATTTTCTAGGGCGTACCTAAATCTATCATCGGTGGTGCAGGATCTGATGGCAGTGACCTGAATGTAATTGGATTTTCGCAACGGTGGAGTGCTGCCGTGCATTTGGGGGAGTTTTTGAAATGTTGATGATAATGAAATTATCTGTTTAGCTGTGAGGGCATCTCGTATAAGTCGATATCTGTCTTTCTGATAAAATCATATATTTTATTCAGTTGAGCAACGAGGTGACACTCAAATGCATTAAGATTGCTTCCTAAAAGGCATGTATGGTTTTTCTTGTTAGGGGATGGGGCTTATGTATGCATATTTAGTGCACAAAGGGAGGTAATGTGGTTGGTAGCTTACCAGGATCATCACATCGTTCCAGAAGTGCAGCATATACTTCTAGGATTATTACATTCTTCCAGGAGTGCAGCATATAGTTCTAGGATCAACACATCCTTCCAGGAGTGCAGCATATACGTCTAGGCCAACTAGTTCATCATTCTTCTGTCAGATCTATTGACCCATCTGCAGCGATGGCACACCTATGATTCCCCGTCACCTAAGAGTCTGCCATAACAGGAAAATGTTACAATGTTCACTGGCAAGCATCTCTCCGTCATCATTAGGGAAAATTTGACAGACGACAAAAGAAATATTGAGGAAAGATGTCTTCATGTTATTCCGCGTTCGTTCCCAAACTCCTGCAGATTAGCAGGATGTAGTCCGAATAGCGGAATGCGCTGTGTCATGGTTTACAGCATTGCTGCGATATCTGCACCTTTCGGCCTGACACATCCGACGTCAGCATGACTTTAGGTCACTGACACTATATGGGATGGGGCAGCCAACTCCATCCCATAACATAAAAATTGTACTTACTGCGCAAAACAAAAATCCAACAGGTAGATCCAGGAAAAAGGTAACTTAGTTTTGTTAACACTAGATAACACACACAATGAGACACACAATTCAACGTTTCGACCAAAAGGCCTTTGTCAAGACAGACAGTAAACTTAAAACATATAATAGAAAGCGAACAGTAATAATATCAACGGTCACATATGTATGGGAAGTCTGGATTGACCCATAACCTCCTTAGTCGCCTTTTACGACATGCGTGAAAGATAAACAGTGTTGCTATTCTTTGCGAGCCCCGACTACACAAGGGCGGAGAAAAGATGTGACAATAACTTTTTCACATGTTGTCAACCTAACCCCCAACTTCTTTAGTCGCCACGTGTGACATGCCTGGAAGGAAGTAAGCGTCCCTTTCCTGTGTGCACTGATCTTGCAGTCCAGACCCTTGTTTCCACACGGGTGTTTGGAAATGAAAGAAATTATTTTAAACTGGCACACATATTGACAGACACTTCATGGTATCAAGTGGCAGCTTGTGTAGAAAATTGTAGAATGTTGCTATATTTAATATCACAATTTAATTGCTAGTTTCAGGAGTAAGGTTAATCTATGATGGCAATTTGTTATTATTATACATTCTAGGTAATGTCATTGTCTAATTACCCTATCTGTGTCTTTCACTGTAGCTGCCACTGTCTAATTACCCTATCTGTGTCTTTCACTGTACCTGCCACGGTCTAATTACACTATCTGTATCTTTCACTGTACCTACCACGGTCCAATTACCATATCTGTGTCTTTCACTGTACCTGCCACGGTCCAATTACCATATCTGTGTCTTTCACTGTACCTGCCACGGTCCAATTACCATATCTGTGTCATTCACTGTACCTGCCACGGTCCAATTACCATATCTGTGTCTTTCACTGTACCTGCCACGGTCCAATTACCATATCTGTGTCTTTCACTGTACCTGCCACGGTCCAATTACCATATGTGTCTTTCACTGTACCTGCCACGGTCCAATTACTATATCTGTGTCTTTCAGTGTGATAGAACCTAACATTGTCCATTTGCTATATTTTTCTATTTCAATGTGCATCGCGCCTCTCAGTGTCCATCTATATTATCTTTGTCTGCCAATGTAGATCACACTTCTCACTGTACATTTCTTTTATCTGTCTTTCAAACTTTGTCAGGTAGGAGGGATTTGTGTGTTTTATGCATTACTGCAGTATATTATAACTTATAATACCTACAACTTTTATTGAACAGTTAAACATTTTAAATATATAAACAGTAAATATTTTTACATCTCAATATGTGTTCTGTCTTCCCCGGTGTGTGCACAGTGTCATACATTGTAGATCATATTTTCATACATTGTAGATCATAGTTTCATACATTGTAGATCATAGTTTCATACATTGTAGATCATAGTTTCATACATTGTAGATCATAGTTTCATACATTGTAGATCATAGTTTCGTACATTGTAGATCATAGTTTCATACATTGTAGATCATAGTTTCATACATTGTAGATCATAGTTTTTTTACATTGTAGATCATAGTTTTCTACATTGTAGATCATAGTTTCATACATTGTAGATCAAAGTTTTATACATTGTAGATCATAGTTTCATACATTGTAGATCATAGTGTCATACATTGTAGATCATATTTTTATACATTGTAGATCATAGTGTCATACATTGTAGATCATAGTTTCATACATTGTAGATCATAGTTTCATACATTGTAGATCATAGTTTTTTTACATTGTAGATCATAGTTTTTTACATTGTAGATCATATTTTTATACATTGTAGATAATAGTTTCATACATTGTAGATCATAGTTTCATACATTGTAGATCATAGTTTCATACAGTGTAGATCATAGTTTCATACAGTGTAGATCATAGTTTCATACATTGTAGATCATTGTTTCATACAGTGTAGATCATAGTTTCATACATTGTAGATCATAGTTTCATACAGTGTAGATCATAGTTTCATACATTGTAGATCATAGTTTCGTACATTGTAGATCATAGTTTCATACATTGTAGATCATAGTTTCATACATTGTAGATCATAGTTTTTTTACATTGTAGATCATAGTTTTCTACATTGTAGATCATAGTTTCATACATTGTAGATCAAAGTTTTATACATTGTAGATCATAGTTTCATACATTGTAGATCATAGTGTCATACATTGTAGATCATATTTTTATACATTGTAGATCATAGTGTCATACATTGTAGATCATAGTTTCATACATTGTAGATCATAGTTTCATACATTGTAGATCATAGTTTTTTTACATTGTAGATCATAGTTTTTACATTGTAGATCATATTTTTATACATTGTAGATCATAGTTTCATACATTGTAGATCATAGTTTCATACATTGTAGATCATAGTTTCATACAGTGTAGATCATAGTTTCATACATTGTAGATCATAGTTTCATATATTGTAGATCATAGTGTCATACATTGTAGATCACAGTCAGTTTTATACATTGTAGATCACAGTTGCATACACTGTAGAGCACAGTTTCGTTTCACACATTGTACTCTAAGCGATACAATAGTCCTAATTGTGCTTATTTATACCAGGAAATGATGTCTGCATTCCAAGCGGAAGCCCAGACAACAGGGCTAGCTAGACTTCTGCTGTCAGCAGCAGTTGCCGCAGGAAAAGACACAATTGATAGTGGTTATGAGATTTCTGCTATTTCCCAGTAAGTTTGTGTATTACTGTGCAGTATTCCATATGTGTATATGTATGCTCCAACGTTCATCAGCGATTTGGTCTATAGAAACCATATAAAATCGTTTGGATCATGGTCATGTGACTGCTATAGTTGTAAAGACCAATCCATTAGTGACAATCTCTGTGGCAGCTTGTACATATACATTAGGTTTCAATTTTCGATTTCCTTCTGCTTCATCCTTCAGAAGTCAGCTGAGCCTTTCTCTTGTCAGTGTCTGCTGCCACACAGTGAATATGTTGTCTTCCGGGATCTCCGACTTCTGCTAACACCAATTGTTGACAGCAATGTTCCATTCCTTAGTCCATGTCAAAGACCATCTTACATTATGCTGAAATAGTATCTTGTCTGTCCATGTCAAAGACCATCTTACACTATGCTGAAATATTGCCTTGGCTGTCCATGTCAAAGACCATCTTACACTATGCTGAAATATTGTCTTGGCTGTCCATGTCAAAGACCATCTTACATTATGCTGAAATAGTATCTTGGCTGTCCATGTCAAAGACCATATTACACTATGCTGAAATAGTGTGTTGGCTGTCCATGTCAAAGACCATCTTACACTATGCTGAAATAGTATGTTGGATGTGCATATCAAGAGGATCTCCATTTCTTTGTTTTATAAAATAAATACTACTTACATATCTGTCTGTATTACTCGAACACGTGACCCCTGCCAACACCTGGAAATTAGCTATTAGCAGTATTCCCAACCAGGAGGTTCCTTTGAGGACTTATCTATCGTCTAGCACTAAGAATTACACGAGACCAATGTCCTCACTATCGTCTAGCACTAATAGTTATACGAGACCAGTGTCTTGTCGTCTAGCACTAATAGTTACACGAGACCAGTGTCTTGATTATTGTCTAGCACTAATAGTTACACGAGACCAGTGTCTTGATTATTGTCTAGCACTAATAGTTACACGAGACCAGTGTCTTGAATGTCGACTAGCACTAATAGTTACACGAGACCAGTGTCTTGATTATCGTCTAGCACTAATAGTTACACGAGACCAGTGTCTTGATTATCGTCTAGCACTAATAGTTACACGAGACCAGTGTCTTGAATTTTGACTAGCACTAATAGTTACACGAGACCAGTGTCGTGATTATCGTCTAGCACTAATAGTTACACGAGACCAGTGTCTTATCGTCTAGCACTAATAGTTACACGAGACCGTGTCTTGATTATCGTCTAGCAATAATAGTTACACGAGACCAGTGTCTTGAATGTCGACTAGCACTAATAGTTACACGAGACCAGTGTCTTGAATGTCGACTAGCACTAATAGTTACACGAGACTAGTGTCTTGAATGTCGACTAGCACTAATAGTTACACGAGACCAGTGTCTTGAATGTCGACTAGCACTAATATTTACACGAGACCAGTGTCTTGAATGTCGACTAGCACTAAACTAAGAATTACATTGCACGAAAACCATTCACAACATCCTCTGCATATCTTATACTTTATAATTCTATATGGAATGTAGGATTGCGACCACTACTATGCACCGAATGTAGGATTGGAACCACTACGTTTCACAGAATGTAAGATAACAACCACTATATTTCATCGAATGTAGGTTGCAACCCCTAGTCTTCACCGAATGAAGGATTGTTGCCATTTCTTTTCAGCAAATGTAGGATTGCAACTACTACTTTTTACCGAATGTAGGATTGCAACCATGATTTTTTACCGAATGTAGAAATGCAGCCATTTTATTTAATCGAATGTAGGATTGCAACCACTACTCGTCACATAATGTAGGATTGCAATAATGTATCATCATCATTATCATCAAATGTAGGATTGCAACCACTACTATTTACCGAATGCTGGATTGTAATCAATACTTTTTCTGGGATGTAGGATTGCAACCACTACTCTTCACCGAATGTAGGATTGCAACCATGATTTTTTACCGAATGTAGGAATGTAGCCATTTCATTTAATCGAATGTAGGATTGCAACCACTACTATTTACCGAATGCTGGATTGCAATCAATACTTTTCCTGGGATGTAGGATTGCAACCACTACTCTTCACCTAATGTAGGATTGCAATAACTACTGGTCACCTAAAGTAGGATTACAACCACTATTTGTCACGGAATGTGGGAATGCAACCACTACTTTTCACCTAATGTAGGATTCCAACCTCTACTTTTCACCGAATGTAGCATTGCAACCGTTATTTTTTACAATACTTCTGTGTGAACTATTTACCAAGGAAAATAAAATTAAAAACATATAGGTAGATTTGCAAATATTTGAACCTTTGCAGAATTTTGGACTATATTTGCCTCATGAGCTATGACTACTTTGGGGCATGGGACACTGTGACAGGTCATGTGAGCCCTTTATATCCACCACGGAATGCACAAGGATTGGACTTGGTTTACAATTTGGTGAGTTCAAGCAATAAACACATTAGTTTATCAATCAAATAATATATTTAGCCGTGAATGTATTGTTTGTATGGGCAACCAGCAATTATTACAAGATAGTATACACAATATGAACAAGATCCATTTAGCTGCCACCAATTTGCATTGCAAAATTTGTAAATTTGCCCCTTTTCATGCAATTTTTGTGAATTTACACCATTTCACGCAGAATTTGTCAATTATTCCTACCTTTCTCAGCACGTTTTCCGAATTCGATCACACTGCATTCCTCAGTTGAATTCGGAAAACTAGTTAACTCAAGATGCGATGCGAATCTGTATCAGTTGAATGAACCATGTTCAAATCTCGTCTGATAATCCTAATTTTTCTCATTAATCCGTAACGATTCCTAATGATATTATTCATGTGGTAAGTATTATCGCATTTTCTCTATCATTGGACATTCTCATTATCTTTCCATTGGATATTTTCTCATCACCTTTCCATTGGATATGTTCTCATCACCTTTCCATTGGATATGTTCTCATCACCTTTCCATTGGATATGTTCTCATCACCTTTCCATTGGATATATTATCTTCATATTTCCATTGAGTATGTTCTCATCATCTTACTGATATTGTTATCATCAGCTTATTGGATATGTTCTCATCATCTTACTGGATATGTTATCATCAATTTATTGGATATATTGTCATCACCTTTCCATTAGATTTGTTCTCATCATCTTATTCAATATGTTCTCGTCACATTTCTGTTGGATATGTTGTCGTCACCTTTCTGTTGGATATATTTTCGTCACTTTTCTGTTGGATATGTTCTCGTCACCTTTCTGTTGGATATGTTCTCGTCACCTTTCTGTTGGATATGTTCTCGTCACCATTCTGTTGGATATGTTCTCGTCACCTTTCTGTTGGATACGTTCTCGTAACCTTTCTGTTGGATATGTTCTCTTCATCTTTCGAAGGAAGCTGCTCCATCTGTCCAACTTAAAAAAAATATATTATATATTTGTTCATGCTTCTTTGCTCTCTCATTCTCATCGTGCAAATTATATATAACTATTTGTCGTTCTGTAATATTTAACTTCTGCTTTCGGAGCGTGGGATCATTCTATTTAAATTGTCTTTCATGATTGTGGCTTCTACCAGAGCCTCATTTGATTCTCTCAATATACTCACATCCTAATTAATATGTATCCTACCACACATCATACCATGAGCACACTTATAAAAGCATTGAAAATGTGTACTTGTGTCTGTATATTTTTGCCATCTTCTACATGACAGGATCAGACAGAAATAGTGTCTTCTCTGAGTTTAGTGTTAAGTATTACATAACTTGCTCTGTAATTGTATAGTAAAGGCACATATCGTGCTCTGGCTTCAGTTATATGCATGTAGTCATCTAGAACGTTATCTTCGTCTTTATACTCTGAACGCCTTTCTGTCCTGGGGCATGCAAGCCTGCATTGTCTAGAGACATGTGCATACATTCTTCGATGTCGCTGGTCCATCGTCTTCTTGATCTTCCTCTTCTTCTTTTGCCTGGCACTCTGCACTCTAGAATCAGCCTTTCGATACCAGCATATCGCTTTAAGTGTCCAAAATACTGTAGTTTTCTTCTTATGATTATATTTAGAAGCCACCCTTCATTTAGTTTCAGTAATTTCAAAACTTCAATATTCTTATGTTTCTCTGTCCATGATATTCGTATATGACAATCAATACAAGGTAACTGCGTAAAAAGTAACAACAATTGTACTTACGTAAAACACAGTTTTATATATCGCTTCAATGAGACATGACAGACTATAACTAAAACTAGTAGGTATTGATGCACACACAAGAAATCATACAAATTACATTACACAAATCATATTCAACGTTTCATCCAAAAGGTCTTTATCAAGATACAAACAAAACATAAAAAGACGACGAATGGAAAAATTATCACAACAAACAAACGTATCCAACGGACATATGTAAATGAGATGCCGGAAGGTCCATATTCGTAGGATCTTTCTGTAGCACTTCATTTCAAACGGATATTTTAGGATATTACTTCAATTCGTCCATAAAAAAGTACACAATCACAGCAAGACACGTAAGAAGTTGAAGGTCCGTTGTAGGCAACTAACTTTGCTGAAGCGGAACTTGATGATGACGATCCATAAACCTATAACCTGTCAGGTCCGTACATGTTCCTCATTGGGTGTGTCAGTGGAGTGTCTTACCGCGATTTTTATCTTCAGTGATGTATAAGTTTTGCAATATCTAGACGTCACCGCAGTCTTTGATTGAAAGGGTTGAAAAGTCGTAGAGGATTGACTTCACTGTACTCGGTTTCCAATATGTACTCCGTCCCTCTCAACGAATTGCACGCCGCCTGCTGAGAGTATCACTCATGGCACGTAACTCCGTAGCTTCAGGCGATAATCCACAGGGATCTCCGAAAAAATCCACCTTGTACATAGGACGACACGTGCCGGATTTGAACCAATGACCTCTTGAACACTAGGCGAACAGCTTAACCACTACGCTAGGGAGATCCCGTGTCTTTGATATTGTAAGCATCTAATCTGAAAATCACGTTTTCGTTTATTTACATTTGAACGCAGTGATTCTTGTGAAACTACGAGTCTCTGTACTATATTTCTTATCTACACATTTGTGTTATTAGTTAATAGAAAGTTTAAATCAGAAAATTGCAAGAGACAATACCTTACATATGGTCCATCTTTTGTAATTACTTGAAGAGATCATATATTTCTGTGTGTAAATTCAAAAAGTAGCCAGAAAAACTTGAATCTGAAGCTCAAAGTAAAACTCATCCACCTGGCATAGGGAATACGAGTGACAATCGTATACGTGCTTATGGTTCGAGAATTTTCATATATACTAGGTGATAAAGCGTCCCATACAATATCTGCATTCTTTGCTTATGATGTTAGAAAGATATACGGTGCTTTACACCTTGTTTGTTCATGTTAATGCCCGGTCCCGAGTACATATTTTCCTCTATAAAGAGTATCTTGTGCCCCTTCAATCTGAGTTATGTATGTCAGGGAGAAACTTTAAACTATACTGTACTTCTCATTTGCTTTACTACTTGTGCCGATTCTCCTTTTGTATACACCTTTCTCTCATATGATGTACTGATTTTTCCGCGTTTCTTCTTCAACAGAGGATTCCTTCTTTAATCAGCCTAGTTTTTATATTAGATTTAGTTACTGATTTATTCAACAAAATACTTTTGTTAGGTTTGGTTTTATATAAAGGGCTATATTAGTTACCAATAATTTGCACATCATATTTTAAATTTAAACATAAGCCTGATAACAGATGAATGACATAGTACAACCCAGTTGATTTGAATCTCTTATTCAGGTTGTTGTGATAAATCCAGCATAATGTGACTGCAATTATTTATATAAAAAGAAATAGGCATATTTTCATGCAGTAGATTGTTTCCTGAACAATCCAATTACCTTTTATTAGTAAAAACTGTATAAAAAAGTGATACTCATCTTTCTGCAACTGATTTTGAACCGTGTATGTAGGAATTCTAAAACCTGCTTTAACCACAATAAACTGGACACAATCTGATAAACTGTTAAACATGTAAAAACAACAGTTCAGCTCAGATTAATTGTGTGTCAGTGTCAAAAGGGAAATTAAAAGCAAAACAATAAAAATGGATTGAAATTAAGTTTTAAACTGAGCAAATAGATCTACATGGAATAGACGTTTTGATCAAAATGACTTTTATCAAATTAGGGACACACACATAATAGCTAAAAATAACTAGAAAACTACTTTTCTTCGGCTTAAATTTACCATATTGTACATAATGTTACGGCAGTTTTGGAAATCTCCAATTGACTTAATAGTTCAGTGTTCCTCAAAAACAAACAAAACCGATGAGATGTACACAGTGATGTATCAAGTACGTTGTGCGTTTTTTTTCTTGCAATCTTCATTTCAACAGTATGATATTTATTTGTATTTTGATATAGCTTTTATGTTCATATTTTCATAATTTATTGCACATATGATAACTCCGTTCACATAACATTATGGAATATTTCCTCAGAAATATTCAGCTGAATACTGGGTCAGTAATGGCTGCCCAAAAGAAAAGCTAGTCATAGGATTAATAACTTATGGAAGGTCCTTTACACTAAGCAATCCTCAGGATTCAGGACTAAAGGCGCCAGTCTTAGGACCTGGACTTGCAGGAAAATATACCATGGAGGCTGGATTCGTTGCTTATTATGAGGTCAGTATGCTGTTTGTATACCATCACTGGTTAGGTTTTCCCTGTATAGTGTCAACATTGTATAGTAGGATTGTATGAACAGTTGATTGTATGAACATTTTCAATGAGGTTGAGAATGTACACATACAGAGAATGTTAGAAATGGTAGTATCTAGAGGTGAGGGAAGGAAAAGTAAACTTTTTGGAAAGTCCCGAAGGTCACAAAATAAACACCTGACCGGAACTATGAGTCTACATACACTGGGATGGCTGCTGGAGCGGAGTACTTATGGGAATGTCCTGAGTTCTGTGAAGTCAGTTTCTAATCAAGAATCAATAACAGTTTATGTTCTGTTGTAGCATACAACAATTCGTTACTGTGATTATTTATTAAAAACAAATCTATCTACTATTTTCTTTAACATAGTGTTAATGCTAACTGAAGCATATTTTGCTCTAGCACAAGTCAAGACTGGACTCAATATTCAGCAAACCATGTATGAACAATATCCAGAATAAACAGCCCATAAGGTCACAGTGTGATAAATATCCAATACATCCCAATAGAGGACCTAACCATCAGGAGTTCTGACTAAATGAAAAAGAGCGCAACCTGCATCGAAAATACTTTATTCTTTCACTTAAAAACAACCTGTAAAATACTGCACTTTTTCCCGTTAAGGAGTTTAAGGGAGGGATTTTGTAGCTGTGATGAAGGCCGCATGCTCTTGCTGTCGCCACGTCATGTACAGGATGAGTTTTTTAATTTACACTCCGACAGAAAAACCCAGAAACAAAAGGCCATACACCGCAATATTTTATGAATAAATAACAACGCAGAACAGAAATATTAATTAAAATGTATTCATTAATAATTATTAGAGTCTACAATAATCCTGATAAAAGATCGGGAAATAAAAGGAGATCCATGATCGCTTACGTCAATCTATACGTCACCTGATGATGATGATGACCATGTACTTATAAACATAAAATCCTATATGCAAATATAGATATTTAATAATATTTTAATTACGATATATTGGCCAGTAGAAGAGCATAAAACATGAGGCAGATGAAGACCAACACGAAGGTGGATGAACGAAATTACCAATGTTAGGAAACATCACAATATTACTGCATATTAAGCGATGAAACGTGTCATAGACCGAAAGTTGATCTTTATTCAATCATGTGTCGAGTAAGAACAAAATCAATAAATACTTCTTGATTAGAAAACTGGCCTCACAGCACGTGGGGCATTCCCATAAGTGCTCCGCCCTCTGTTCCAGCAGCCATTCGACTCGTTGGTGTTTCGAGTTCAATACCGCCGAAACAGACGTCGACATCAGGGAACAATCTGGCCCTTGCGACAGGTTTATTTGTTGTTCCGCCCACCCAAGCCATGCCCATAACTAGTTCAAGCACAACGTCGGCCTGTCGGAACAACATGGTAACTGTTATCGAAGGTTACGACTACAGGATTGTATAGATGACATGCCATGAATCTTCTATAAGAAGATAACCTCAATATAAAGGCATGTCATCTACTAAGGTTTCCTGTTGCATGGTTGGTTTTTCTAGTGAGCCATTGGTGAGACCCACAGACACAACCGCATGCACACAAAAAAACCATTAGATAATACCGTTGAATCGATTTGACGCACAATATACTTAACATGCTTTAAGATGATGTAACATTTAGGACAAGTATTTTTGTATAAATTCCAAAAACATAAAAATTATTCCACGCTGTGTAATTCACAATCTAATTCACATATGCATTTTTGGTCGTCTGTTTTGGTAAGGTCATCAATATTTTAGTTTATTGAAAATTTTGAAAACTGCAATATTTTAGTTGCAAAAATATATTGCGAAAATTAACAATATATGCAACAGTCTATAGTAAATTTTAAGAGAAATTAAGAAACATTTTTAAATAGAATTATGTTATCCCAAGTTGTTTACTGTAATCACAGGTATGTGACATGATAAAACAAGGTGGTAAGGAGGTGTGGCTTGATGATCAGAAGGTTCCGTACCTAGTACTCAACAATCAGTGGATTGGCTATGAAAATAAGCAGAGTATTGAACTTAAGGTACGTATGTTGCAGTGGAGAAGCTTGCCCTTTACAGATATGTAAACAATTATCATCATCGTGAGATTCCATGCCGGCTGGCGTAGGGGATCATGACTCTCCACAGCTCTCTATCTCCAGTATTATGTATTAGGGCCATAGTTGCTTACCCGCCGTGCCCATTTTCTACATCTGTCGTCCTATGTCCCTAGTGTATCCAATCTTGCCTCCTGTGACTATGTTCTCCAAATGTCCTTGTTATAAATAATAATAGGAAACCAAATAAGAATGTAGATTTCATCCATGTACATCTACATGAATACGCACATAGCCATCTTTATAAGTCTTTGCTTTCTCGCACCATGCTATTTTACTTGCAATATACCTATATAACGTGTATTCTGTTGGGTAAAGAAAACAGGGCTCCTAATTGAAATAGACGTCAGAACCTTTCAGTTCGGAGATCGGAGATCTAATGTCGCTGCCATGCGCAAATGTTTATCCTAATATCATATATTACATTTTAATAGATAAGTTACCATCAATTTATATGTACACATCTTACAAATTAAAATTGAATAGCCCATACTGTAAGTAATGTAATAATTGTTTACAATGTTGCATTAATTAAGTGTGTCCGCTTTCCTGTTTTAAAGAATCCTCAAACCCATTAATGTTATTACGTGCAAGTAGTAAGTGGCAGAGGAAAATTCTTACAGATTACAATTGTTTGTCATAGAAATAAACCCCTTTTGAGTTAATACTCAAGTATTAAAAATTAACAAAATGTATTCGCTTTGAAAATGCCTGCAGACTGATATAAATGTATGTTACATTGTGTTACTGTGTAAGAAATATAATTACATTTAAATTGTAAGCACTATTTATATTGCTTCTTTCTGAATCTAGTGAGCAGCTATCTTCTTTAATATAAACTTATTTCAGGATA
Source organism: Meghimatium bilineatum (assembly GCA_034231615.1). Classification (NCBI taxonomy): domain Eukaryota; kingdom Metazoa; phylum Mollusca; class Gastropoda; order Stylommatophora; family Philomycidae; genus Meghimatium; species Meghimatium bilineatum. The sequence continues at coordinate 33,303,106 of CM067320.1, forward strand.
TCGCAATTAAATTTGTTTATCTATTCATGGTTTTCTCAACAATTCATTTCAACTTCTTCAGAATGTTTACGAACCGCTAATACATTCACTTGCATCCACAGTTGAATGTGGGCCTTTGTCATCTACTTCAGATACTTTTTCCATTGAGATAGAATGTGCCTGTATCTGATATGTTATCTTTTCTGAGTTTGACTGTGCTTTGCAATTCGTAGAGATGTCGGTAGAGATTTTGTATTCCAGTGTTGTTTCTATGGGCAAGTGTGTTTTACCTCCACATTTCATATTCGAGACATTTCTGAAGTATAAACACTGCAGTCGGAGGTGTCTGTCCACATTTTTACATGTCAGTATTGATAATTTTGAATACACGTGGTTCATAGCAGGGCGACTGTGTCCTCTTCTAAGGCTTAGAATAGCAATTGTTTGTGATGAGAAACCAAAATAATGGCAAACGGGAATTCCCATAAAATCCCGTGTTCTGCTCCCTATTCCAGCAGCCATCCAAGAGTATGCAGTCTCACCGTCCCAGATAGATGTTGATTATGTGATCTGCATCTACACAGGGAGGACACATGTTGTCTTCTAAACCCTGGTCATACCAATTTCTATCATTCTTTGTATGTGTGTGTTATCGCCTCCAGCATATGAGATGCCCCAAGTCAAGGCTAACGGTGATTTGGAAAATCATTATCAGTGCTGAAGTGAAAGTCAAACTGTATAAATCGCTGGTGATTTTCGTTGTGCTGTATGTTTGTGAGAGTTGGACACTCACTGTGGACACAGAGAGACTATTATAGGCGTTCGAGTACAAATACTACAGACGAATCCTATGAATTTCCTATAGGGTAAATAAGAGAAATGTGTACATAAGAAATAAACTAGAGACGTATGCAGGTGTACAATAACCATTTCTTTCAATAGTAAAACGATTAAAACTAGCATGGTTTGTATGCAGGCATGATTATTTGTCAAAAATAATACCGTAGGGAACCGTCGAGAGGAGGGAGAAGCAGAGGAGGGCAAATAAAGACATGGACAGACAAAATAAAAGAATAAACAAGACAAGATTTTTCCTCACTCCTCCGCATTGTTGATGATATAAATCGCTGGAGAACTCTGTATTGAAGCATCCAATATGGTACCGCTACGACCTTGATGGGTTACATGTTTTATTAATTACACAGGATGGTCTTCATATTGCGATATGTTGCCTGTGTTTGGACAATTCTACATTTGACTTCTTTACTACATCAATCATGTGATGTTATTAATGTACCTAACTATCTGAATATGTTGATTTGCTTTAGACATATCCCATTTACTGAGATATTGCATTCTGGAGGACATTCTTTCTTTGAAATTACAATTAATTCAGTGTTTCTGCTATACAGACTAAGCTCATTATTTTGTCTATCTGTTGCAATGCTATTCATTAATTTAAATTTAATAAACTGACATAGCATTTGTATTTGTTTATGCTTGAATCTGTAAACATACTTCCACAGCGCGTATTCCAGAATCAGAAAATTGAACATCGTATCTAGTAGTATATGTTGTTGTTGTTATGTTGTTCGTCCATCACAAGTGATGATGACCATTTGTTACATCCACTTTTGAACATTCAATTTCAGTTATGTCCTTGATTATGAGTTCGTAGATGGCTAATGAGCCCTACTCAAGCTGTAAATGTCCTTGGACAGTTCGGACATGGAATGACGACTGTAGACAGATCTTGGTCTATCCGTGACTTTCTAGATGCTCTCCGCTGTTGAGCTGCTGCATTTCTTTTCTTTTCACAAGATGATGTGCTCTTTTTTATTTTAGAACGCCATTTAGATCTATTTTGTGCAAGTTCTTCCCATGTATTGTGGTCTATTTCAAAGGCTTTCAGTGAGTTCTTTAACGAGTTCTTGTAGCGCTTCCTTTGGCCACCTTGAGATCGTATACCCTTCTCTAGCTCACCATAGAGAAGTATCTTCGGCAGACGATGGTCTGGCATACGTACTAAATGACCTGCCCAACGAAAGTGTGCCTGCATTAGGATCGTGTCAATGATTGGGTTACCAACTCTATCAAGGACAGTGGTATCTGGAATCTTGTCTTGCCATCTGATGTTCATAAGTTTTCTGAGACAATTTGTATGAAAATGATTGAGTTTTTTCATATGACGTCTATACACAGTCCATGTTTCACTAGCGTATAACAGCACGGGAAGTACCACTGCTCTGTAAACTTTCAGCTTAGACTATAGGTTAATGCTATTTCTACGCCAAATATTTGCGTACAATCTGCCGAAAGTGCTGCTTGCTTTGGCGATCCTTGTATACACTTCATCATCAACGTTGGCATTTTGTGATAACGTACTGCCTAGATATGTGAATCTATCCACAACTTTCAGTGCTACACCATTTACCTTTATGCAGGGCTCGAGATAGCTTTTGCCAAGTGCTGGTTGTAACATGACTTCTGTTTTCTCTGTGTTAATTCTAAGCCCAAAGTTGGTACAGGCTTTTAAGAATCTGTCTATAATACACTGTAGACCAGCCTCAGAGTTGGCATTTAGAGCACAGTCATCAGCAAATAGAAGATCCCTGATTGTGTGTGATTTAACTTTAGTTGTTTTTTTTCTCGAAGCCGCCGAAGGTTGAACAATTTTCCGCATATGCGATAGGTGATGTTTAATCCCAATAGAGCTGTGGTCACAGTAGTTTTCTATGGATCAAATTTTACTATATTGTTTGGTTTTCAGGGGTGTCTATATTCATGCATTACCTAACGATTAACATAAAATAAGCTTCTATGAATGTATGAGAAAATAAAATATATAAGAAATATCTAGGAAAATATGCTTAGGATATACAAGTCGGCTTATTTAATTTCATAGAACGGTAGTTTATAATAGAACGTGTCTACTTTATTTTATTTTAAACTATTACTTTTATACTTGATAATAACATGCTGTTGCTGTGAAGCAAAAAAATAAATGTGTAATCATAGCAAGTAGGTGGGCGGGGGAGTATGTCAGTTTAATTGAAGTGTTGCTCAGTTGTCAGATTCAAAAATTGGGTGCGGGAGGATTTGCATTGCTCTCTGAGTTCCAGAGTTATCAGAAAATCGACATACAAAAACTGATCATTGTTGCGCACCCTGGATTCAGATTGATTAGTAGCTCTTACGAAGTAATCTGATTATCGCTTTATGGATCATGTTCGCGCAGTGTGGATTGAGATGAACTGATTGATTACACGAGAGAAGCAATATTTCCAAATAACCCCTCCTCCACAGCCTACAACAGTCAAATTACTGTCACAGAATAATGCACGACAACGGTTGGCTTAAACTGCAAGGTTTTAGTGTGCCAAAGCTGACGGAGGCGAACATAGAAAGACTCCGGAGAAGTAAAGCTCTTCTATTGAGTGTATGCGTATTTAACACAAGGAATGAGGGCAGTGTTAAGTGAAAGAATAACTCAATATATCTAAACCATTACCAGAGCAATATTGATGCTCGTTGTAAGCTTTCAGCTGCTGTCTTCTCGTACTAAATAGTGTAGAAATAGAATGAAAAAATACCATATCGTCCAGGTACGAAGATAAATATGTGTAGATGATCAAACTTAGACAAAGTATTCACGATGTCGTAAGGTTAGATACCTCTTCTAAGAGGGCGAATATTCCGTAATCCGACTTTAGTGTTGAGCTTTTTCCTATACTAGAACCAGGCTCACAGTCGAAATAAGGCTCAGTGCCTAAGAGAAAAATGGTCCATCAATACACTCGAGGCAAATTTACTAGTACGAGATAGACGTAATCAGCCCAAGTCTTAATCCATGCTTACTGTCTCCTTGAAAACTGCCACCCAAGGACATGTTTTGGTCTGTAAAGTCCAATGACATAGTAGGTGATACACGATCACAGCAAAGAGTTTATACACACTAATCGTCTTGCGACACACTGATCGTCCTGCGACACACTAATCGTCTTGCGACACACTAATCGTCTTGCGACACACTAATCGTCTTGCGATATTTATGAAACTTATAACAGCGTAGAAAAGATCACATTAATTAAATTCACATTGAAATCGGAAATTCTAGCCATAAATCACGTAAATCAAACGGTAGTACAACGTAATTCACGCCCCCAGGCGGAAAGGGCACGACAATAAAATTCGTGTTGGTTACCGTAAATTTTGGATTTCTGCATAGAAAACATAACTATATAACGGTGAGCAGATTTTTAAAAAAAACAGCAATCATTATTGGGCGTAATATCTAAATATCAATATCTCATATCCAGACATAACAAACATATGTACATTCAGATGGAACAAATTCAGTGTCTATACATTCAATGACCCATTTGCTCCCTGTTTTCACCTTAAAGGCTATATTATTGATCCTGTTTACAATCTCAACGTTATGGTAACCATTTCCTTATATGGAAAAATACGAAGATGGTATTCTTATATGGAAATATACGAAGATGGTATTCTTATATGGAAATATACGAAGATGGTATTCTTATATGGAAAAATACATGGAAGGTAGATAGAGATGTTTAGTGGAGAATTTAAACGACTACGTCACACATAAAAGCAAAAATATATGAGCATTAAGATAACATGTCAAGCGTACCATGTGCTTTCATCAGCAGGCGTGTGTATGCTTAGAGATTTGATCAGTACCTCACTACCTGGTATTATACGCCAACAATGTAGGTTGCGTATCTTATATGGGAGGGGGGCTGCTTTGATGAAAATGGTTGAGTTAGTTATTAATTAGCATGCGTAGTGTATATATATATATATATATATATATATGTATGCATATATCGGTTTATCTCATTCGCTAAACCCTTTATTGCCTTTCAGCGTCAGGGGTAGAAGAGTTCTCTGGAGATGGCACTCGTGTGTGTGTGTGTGTGTGTGCGCTTATATATATAATGTAAAATATATACACACGACGTAGCTTCAAATGTTTCCAGAATTAGTGAATTATATAGAAATGTATAACAATAGAATTATATAGAAATGTATAACAATAGAATTATATAGAAATGTATAACAATAGAATTATATAGAAATGTACAACAATAGAATTATATAGAAATGTATAACAATAGAATTATATAGAAATGTATAACAATAGAATTATATAGAAATGTATAACAATAGAATTATATAGAAATGTATAACAATAGAATTATATAGAAATGTATAACAATAGAATTATATAGAAATGTATAACAATAGAATTATAAAGAAATGTACAACAATAGAATTATATAGAAATGTACAACAATATAATTATATAGAAATGTACTACAATAGAATTATATAGAAATGTACAACAATAGAATTATATAGAAATGTACAACAATAGAATTATATAGAAATGTATAACAATAGAATTATATAGAAATGTATAACAATAGAATTATCAACACTACATAACCTTCAAAGTAGTTCCCTTCAGCAACTACCCACATTTGCAAATGTACATAAAGCAGTTGAAAACATTAGTGGAACCAATTCTGTGACACATCTCTCATCTATTTTGCCGCATTGGTGATTACATCATCGGTATCCTCAATGTCGTTTCGGTGCCACTTTCAGTAGAGGGAACAAGAAAAAATGAACGGGTACAACGTCCGGAAAATACGAAAGGTGTTTCAAGGTACTCACATTGTGCTTTGCGAGGTACTGATTTACCAGTAGGGATCGATGTGCCGGCGCATTGCAATTCAGAAAAATCCAACAGTGTGAGGTCATTCACGGAAACGCTTGTGACACACAGATACTTGCGCGATTTATTCATTTCGGTATCACCATGTTTTTTTATTATTACGCCATCTTAGTGTCCCTGGATAAGAGAAGCAAACTATATACTTTGTTATCTGTACGTTGTTCACTCACAGACATTTTCAACTCCGCCAATGCAACTAACATAACACACACACACACACATACACAAACATATGTAGCCTTTCTTCGAGAGTATATGTGAAAGTAGATGTGAATCTGCTATGTCCTTTCGTCAAGGTCATTCCCAACCTATAAACATATAATTTCCATAATTGTATCTTTTATTCAAACACTAGTCGACTGTTCCTGAAACATTATGAAGGTATCCCGTATATATACACTCACACTCATACACACAGACACACACACGAACGCGCACACGCACACGCACACACACACTTGCATACGAACACGCATACACATACTACAAATAAGTAACAGAAATACTAATGAACTTATCTCTTCCAATCTCTTCTTCTTCTTCTTCTTTCTGTCCTCATGTACCTTTCGGTGTTGAGGGGAGAGTGAGTGTACGGTCTTTTGCCCTTCTATTTGCCTCTTCTGCTGTTATATTTCCGAGTGTTTCTAATACACTATCTATCCACCTTTTACGAGGGCGTCCAATAGGTCTCCTGTTTTCGTATCGTTTGTTAAGTGTTTTTTGGATAATACTTTGCTCTTTCTGTCTGGTTATGTGGCCGTACCATTTAACTTGTTGTTTCTGTATGTATTCTATTGTTGGCTTGATCCCTAATTGTTTCCTTAGTGCTTCATTCCTGATTTTGTCTCTCAAGCTAACTCCAATCATACGTCTCACACATTTCATTTCAGTGGTGTTAATCTTATGTATTGTTCTACGAGAATCTAATGTCCAAGTTTGACACTGATAACACAATGTTGGTAAGAAAATGGTGTTGAAAAGCGCTTTCTTTGTTTCTAGTTCTAGTCTCTAGGTTCAGTATATCAAAGATAACACGCATACACATACTACAAGCAGTAATAGAAATACTAATGAACTTATCTCTTCCAATCTCTAGGTTCAGTATATCAAAGATAACAGCTATGCTGGAGCCATGGTCTGGGATTTGGATCTTGATGACTTCAGCAATACATTTTGTGGACAAGAAGCTTACCCACTTATTACAACCATCCATCGCAATTTGTTTAATAAAATATAAATGTTTTCTTAACACATACCAGGAGGTGTTACTTTTTTGCACTTCAGTGTGCATACAGATGCTTCTTTGGATGTATATAAATTATAAGCAATTCATACGCATGCGGTTGCGTCTGTTGGTCTCACCAATGACTCACTATATAAACCACCCACGCAACAGAAAACCTTCGTAGAGGACATGCCGTTATATTGAGATTCTCTTATGGAAGCTTTATAGAATGTCATCTATACAATTATAGACCTCTTCTCAGTAGAGGGCTCCTTCAATAGACATTGGACTAAGCCTAAAGCTGAAGTCTCCTGGGTATGAAAGAAAGCTCAAAAACCAACCCACTGCACATAGGAAGTAAGAGCTAACATCTCGCAATTCTTGGGGTTCTCAAACAAACAAACAAAGAATACGCAATCCACGATCCCTTGTACACTACAATGCAATTTGGGGGTGTGATTTTAGGTGGGGGGGGGAGATTTTCTCCTTATCTTATCAATACTGCTTTAAAACTCAGTGATGTGCAGTGATTTCAACAGAAACATCAAACTGAGAAATGCTAAAACATATTCAAGTAGGATGCAGTGACGTGAAGCTTGGACAATAGGAAAGGGTGCTTACATCATGTCTTAGGGGTTTACTGTTTCAGGATAGTTGGTCTGTTGTATTACTGATTGCTTAAGATATTACACATGCATGCATGAATTACAGGTGATTTTGTACTACAAACATTTAGTCTTATGTGTTACTTATTATTTGTACGGTACAGTGTGAAAATTTTCATCTTCTTCTTCTATATGACATTCACTTTACAGTATATTGTGACAACTATCTTTTTCTTCTATATGACATTCACTTTACAGTATACTGTGACAACTTCCTTCTTCTTCTATATGACATTCACCATAAATTGTGAAAACTTTCTTCTTCTTATTCTGTGACAGTCACCTTACATTGTGAAAACTTTCTTTGTCTTCTTCTATGTGACATTAACTTTAAAGTACACTGTGAAAACTTCTTCTTCTTCTTCATCTTCTATGTGACATTCACTTGGCAGTACATTGTTAAAATGTCTTTTTGTATGTGACATTAAGTTTACAGTACAGTGTGGACATTTTCTTCTTGTTTTTTTTGTTGTTCTATTTTCTATGTGACATTCACTTTACAACTCATTGGAAAACTTCGTTTTTGTTTTTTCTTCTTCTTCTTTTATGTGACATGCACTTTACAGTAAAGTGTGCAAACGTCCTTCGTCTTCTTCTTTTGACATTTACTTTGCAGTACATTGTGCGAAAACGTCCTACTTCTTCTTCTTTGTGACATTCACTTTACAGTACATTGTGAACATTTTCTTTTTGTTCTTGTTCTTCTTCTTCTATGTGGCATTCATTTTAAATTGTGCAAACGTACTTCTTCTCCTGTGTGACATTCACTTTACAGTTATTTGTGCAAACATCCCTCTTCTTCTGTGTGACATTCACTTTACAGTTATTTGGAAACTTCCTTCTTGTTCTTCCTCTTTCTTTTTCTATTGGACATTCACTTGATAACAAATTGTGAAAACTTATTTCTAATTCTTCTAGGCGACATTATCTTAACAGTTCATTGTGAAAAGTATCTAATTCTTCTACGTGACATTCACTTTACAGTGTATTGAGAAATATTCAGTATTTTTGTACAAGAAATAAGAAACTAAACATTAATTGACACGTATGTGTATCATACTAATATAAAAAATGCGAGTGACTGTGCAGTTGAGAACAAGAGAGGAACTGCAATGACGCTGGCAAAATTGAAACAGCTAAAGAAACAATGGCAGTGTACTAACATAAGAAACAAATTATGTTTACTACGAATATGTTTCCTGTGGCGACATTTGGATGTGAAGCATGGACACTAAATAAAACAGTGGCCATGAGAATAACATCATTATATTAACGTTTGTTTGTTTGTTTCTTATAAAACAAACAAAACAAACATATTAACGTGATATAGAAACGTTTTTTGATAAAACTGTGGGCAGCAAGTAAATCAATCCAGGAGGTATTTAGAACAATTAGCATCCAGGAAGGTTGGCTTCTGAACACCATATTAAAGATAACGCTAGATTTTTCGATTACATTAAGAGACACGACCGCAGAGAGTATTACTGGAGGGGATGATAGAAGGCAACAGGGGTAAAGGTCGTCCAAAAGACGTTCAACGTGATGTTTGCCGTTGGACAAAATACGTTCAAGAAAGCTTGCTCGTGTCACTAGAAGAGGCAGGACAGGTTACTCAAGACTGTGGAGAATTCACGAGATTCATAGGAAAGACTACTTTGTGGAAATAATATGTCACCTGATGATGATGATGTGTATTATAGTGTGGCATACATGGCCAAGTGATTAGAGATTTGTCTCACAATAGGGAATTTCTTGTTTCAAGAGATTAGAGATTAGTCAAGAGATTAGAGGTAGGTCTCACAATCGTGCATTCCTTGTTTCAGCTATTGATAATGGTTAGGTTATTTTCTGTCGGAAGGAAATTTTAAAAAAAGTCAAATACATGATGTGACGACATTATGGTCATGCAGCCTTTATCACACACGTCGTATGCATTCTTTATTACACACGCCTCAGGCAGCCTCCCTACAACTCCTCAACGATAAAAATGCAGTATTGACAGTTTCAAAAATGTTATTATTCATATCTGTTGCATAAAATGCATTTATTGTAGGTATATGGGCCTAAAAGAAGACATAAAACAACCGTTAAAAACACCATTCTTAAAGAAGGGAATTAATAGGTCGTAAGACCATCCAGGAACTAAAGCTGCAGGCAGCGGACCGCATCATATGGAGAACCAAAACCACTGCCCTATGTGTCGATTACAGCACGAAAGGAACATACTAACTAACTATATGGGCGGAGGTATAACTCTAATTCTGAGGCTGTCATACTCCTTTGGAGTAGTTCTCATATCCGTGGTCCCCGTCTGGTACTCAGATCTCAGCTATGGCTCCCAGTGGTTGCCAGCAAGCGGCAGCGGTTATGAATCTACCGGTAACGACTTTGACAGGCCGGTCAAACCAGGTGAGGGTAACCGAGGGGTTCGGGCCAGGTTGTAAACACAGCGCATGTTTGCCCAATCATGCGAAGCATGAATATGGTGGATAGCGCGGTTGAAACATCTGATGTTCAACGGGCTGGAAGGCACTTTCCAGCAGAGTTTTGTGGAAGGCAAAGGGCTATGTGAGACACATAGAACACTCTGGTCATCCACTGCATCATGGTACACCTCCAGTCGTCTTGATTTATCTTGTCACTGGAACAATGTTGGATCCAGAGAGAGAGAGAGAGAGAGAGAGAGAGAGAACGAATGGCGCAACAACTCGGCACTGTAAACACAGTTCACCACTAATCATTAATATCATAAACCATCATCATTCTAGTTTACCAGTCGGCAGTAATATGATTAATCCTTTATGCCCGTGAACCATCATGATTCTTGATTAGAAACTAGCATCACAGCACGTGGGGCACGCCGATAAGTGATCCGCTCTCCGCAGCAATCCCAGTGTATGTCCACTAAAAATCAGTTCATGTGGGTGTATGCAGCGAACAATCACTTCATGTGGGTGTATGCGCTGACATATCAGTTCATGTGAGTGTATGCGTTGACCAACCAGTGCATGTGGATGTATGCGGCGACCAATACGTTCATGTGGGTGTATGCGACAACACCTGAGTCCCGGTCAGGTGTTGATTATGTGATCTTCGGGACTTTAAAAAAATTACTTTTTCTTCCCTCCCCTCCAGATACTCCCATTTCTGACATTCGCTGTATGTGTACGTTCTCAGCCACCTTGACATCATCTTGATCTTGAAATGAATATATTACCGCCTAGATGAAGTCTGTTTTATCTCTTCTCAGCATTGTGCCGTCTATTGCCGCATTGTCTGTCAATAAGTCTGATCTCTCGTTTCCTATGATTAAAACAGGACGAATGCATTATATCTATGTAATGCTCTCGACAATTGTAATTCAATAAATCACACCATTTCTTTCTGAGGATGCATTTTTCTATCTTACGCAACATGCTTTTCGAGTCCGTGAGTATTACCAAGTTTGTTGATGTATCAGTTATCAACTAATTAAGTATGCTGCTGTAACCCCCCCCCCCCTATTTCCATCCTCATGCTCGATGTGACAGTGGAGTATGCTGAAGATTTCTCAACCAAATCACGCTGTTTCTGAAGGCAACAAAGCCACAACCGCTTCTATTTGTATTTCTGTTAACTGAGCCATCTGTGTATATAATTATGTCTTGTGGTTTCGAGTGTACTTGAGCGTGTTTATGCACTGTAAGCATACATACAATATTGATGAAGGCACAAACACACAGGGCTGTACTATGGTTTACATGAAAGATCGTCGTCTACCAAAGCAGTTGTTATATGGAGAGCTCTAGACTCGCTCCTGTAAGGCAGGAGGGCAAAAGAAGCGCTTTTAAAATACATGAGTAGTACATCAGTTACTCACTTCACAATAAACTCAAATTCATGGAAGAATCTTGCACAAGACAGCCCCGACTAGCATCCCAGAATGAAGATTGCTGCATAAGCGACAGAAACCTCAAATACATGTATGCGCAATAAAAACACGCTAGAAGAAAAGCAAAAGCTGCTCAATTGCCCTGAATGTTGTAGACAATTCCAGGCATGCATATGACTCATTAGTCACAGTCGAGCACACCACAGACATCATCATCCTCTTCATCATCACAGTTGAGATGAATAGTCCCCATCAACTTAGAGCGACGTGCAACATGTATTGGTGTTTTTTTTAAATGTTTTGTCTATGTTACGTGAATATTTCACACTTGTACAATGTATGTGTTGTTGTGTTGTGATACCATCGGTTCACAATCCATTATGACAAGAGTTGCGTTATTTGCAATGACCAACATAATTGTACTACATACGAATCAATGACACATTTAAAGTACTTTTAGGAAAGTGGATTTCGTCATTAAGTAATGATCTACGAACAAGTGATGAAGCAGGGACTTGGTACAAATGGTATACTTTTTAAAATATATCAAAATCCGAATTAGTAGAAATATTCCACATTTTTTGTGACGGGCCCGAAAGGGGAGCAAATAATACCAGCCTGCCAAGCATGTCGTAGAGGCGACTAAGTGATTTTGAGGGGGGAGGGGTTAGCTGTCACATCCGATGTAGTTTCAAAGTAATCCATAAACCCATCTGTGTAGTCCGATGTGACAGGGTGTAATGTGTAGATATCGTATCTAAGCTGTAAATCATGACAACATACTTTCCGTTCTCTGAACTTCATCCTCCTGATATGCCGGAGTGTCAGAATAGACGCAGAAGAAGAAATAGCAAGAAATAGAAATGGTCTGTGTCACGCTGGAAGTTCGTGCCTCATAATAATAATATTGTAGTTAATCCATCACGTTTCTCCAACAATGACCACACTGTAGTTAACGACAATACAAGGATTTCTAACATAATTAATTAGGACCCTATTCATAACAGAAACATAAAACACGTTATACTGGAGTCTATCATAGCAACAGAAATCACATTATATGGGAGTCTATCACAGGAACAGAAAACACGTTATATGGGAGTCTATCACAGGAACAGAAAACACATTATATGGAAGTCTATCACAGTAACAGAAAACACGTTATATGGGAGTCTATCACAGGAACAGAAAACAGGTTATATGATTATATGCCAGCATGAGTGCCTGAGAGTGAAAATATGCAGCGCTGGATATACGAGGAAGAAGAACATGTCACAAATTTAGTTGTGTCTCATACGAAATACTATTACAAATAGTCACGATCCATAATATGCATATATGCCAATGATTGTGTGCACGCTTGTATGCTCGTTCAACTGAGACTCGTTCAATTTACACCTGTTCATCTGCCAATTTGCTCAACTGCCACTCGTTCACAACCGTGTTTTCAATTTCCACAAGTTTAATTGCCACCCGTTCAACTGTAACTGGTTCAACTGTCACTCGTTCCACTGCCACCTGTTCAATTGCCACTCGTTTAACTGCCACGCGTTCAACTGTCCCCCGTTGAACTGCTTCCTGTTGAACTTCCACTTGTTCAACTGCTATTAGTTAAACTGCCACTCATCCACCTACCCCTCATTCACCTACCACTCGTTCAACTGTCACTCGTTTAACTGCCACTCGTTCAACTGGCACTCATTCAACTGTCACTCGTACACCTGCCTCCCGTTCGGGTGCTATGTTCCGAAACTGAAGCAAGGAATCGTAGAACAGCAGCACTGCCACCTTTTCTGAGAGAAAAATAAGGAGGAGGGAGTGGGGTTTGATTTCTTGCCCCATGATCCCCACAAGGATGAAACCGTCTGAATACCCACGTCTGGACAGTTGGGATGAAATCAATCCTTTCATAAACAGAATTACTAGAAATAGGATAGCAAGCTAAGGCACAATCCACTCTATAGGAACTCATCTATGGTATTGAATCCAGCAGCAACACAGTGTACAGCATGCATATGTGACTTGTAACTGCAGGCTTTGGAGAACTACCATATCAAAGTATATGTCAATCTCTATCAGAAGGTTGCGTTCTGGCACAGCAAGCTCGTGCACCTTCGGGGGTATACATCAACATCGACATTATGATCGTTATCATCATTATCATCGTTTTAGGCGTTGTTATTATCATAATTATTATCATCTCACCTGCCATAAGCTATCATTTCTAATATTCTTTAAGTGAATATATTGTTGTGTCGCTGATCTTGCACTATTGAGTGAAAACCATCAAGATGCACAAACAAAAACTGATAGATTAAAACTCATTGCAGGACAAATAGTTCTCTAAATCAATTCAGCAAAAACAAAAATTATGGACTTCACCAATTCACCTAATGAAATTACTTTAAATGGACAACAACTTGAAAAAGTACAGAAATTCTCCTATCTAGGAAGCAAATTAACACTAGACGGTGATGTCATGCCAGAAATTACAACTCGCATTGCCCTAGCATCAAGTGCATTTAACAGACTGTCTAATATCTGGAAGTCATAGTCAATCAGCACACGCACGAAAATGCGCTTATTTAATTTCTGCGTTATTCCGGTGCTATCATATGGATGTGAGAGCTGGAAAAGCTCTTTATCTTCAGAAAAGAAATTACTGAGTTTCGAGAACAAATGTCTTCGTAGGATAACTAACACGACATTGGAGTGAATTCAAATCGAATGATAAAATCAGAGAAGAGACATATCAAAATTTCATCACAGATGTTATCAGAACACGCCGTTGGTCCTACATCGGGTATGTCCTACGCGCAGACACAATCACAATACACCACCAATCTCTTGAATGGATACCTACAGGCAAAAGAGCAACGGGTAGACCAAAAACAAACACTGAGAAGAACAATACTTAGAGAAAGTAAAACAACCAATATTCATACTATTCAAGAACTGCACAGAATAGCTTTGAACAGACAGAATTGGAGAGATCTGACCTCTGCCCTATGCGCTAACTTCAGCGGAAACGGAAAATGAATGAATGAATTGTTGTGTAGAAATTAAACGTTTTGAACTTCATTCATCTTCTTTTTATATTTCAATGCATTTCTTGGTACATATTCCATACATCACTTTGTATAGTTCTATCTGCCTGTATAGTACGATTATCTAAACTAACTGATGCTGGCGATTTTTCTTTATTAGGAATTATCATCACCTCAGTGTGTACATTTTCATGGGCACAGTTCCCCAGTTCAAATGAAATCTAAGAGTGTATAATGTGCCAGTCAGTTTTTGGTTGTAGTTTCATCTAATCCAGTGTTTCCCAACGAGGTCCCACGCCCCATAGGGGACACTTTGATTGTCCAAAGGGACTATTCGAACAAGTTGTAATTAGGCTTCAGTTAGGGAATATTTTAATTTTTTAAATATAAACAAATATGTATATGTTACATGGGGGGGGGGGGGGGGCAGAATTTGGCGGGCCCAAAGGGGCATCCGAATTGTATAATCATTTAGGTGGGGCATGGTAAAAAAAGGTTGGGAAACACTGATATAATCCGTACAGAGATGGCGCTCAGTGTCCTCTCTAATCTAGCAAACCCGCATTTCTAATTCTCATTGCTATCCTCTATTTCTTCCTACAGGTGTTTGTTAGTCACTCATTCAATATTTTAGCGTATTTTTCCAAACCTTTTTCAAGCAGAAATCCAATTATTAAAAGTATCCTTATCTCCATGTTATTAGTCTTTGTGTGGCTAAGCATTATAACGGCACCAATTTAATCTCTGTATCATACATACTAATCAATTTGTTATGTATTAACAAAGTTTCGGATTAAAAATCAAAACTTGATGTCTTGCTTACAGGCGCTATTTTTCAGAGATCATTGGAAAACATAGCTTGACACAGCAGAATTAAATGCTATAAGTAGTAATCTCTGCAGATTATTGGCTGCACTTTTGTATTACGTAGTGCATATAAGGATAGCCGAGTACAATAAAATCAATAATATGCGCCTTTTCATATTTCTTCAAATTTTACGAAGAAAAATTTCAATATTTTTGACATTCTCTAAGTTCAAGTCTTTCTTTCGTCTAATTTCCATATATTTTATTTTTCCTTTTTCTCAAAGATGTACTATTTTGTCAAACAATTTAACAACTAGCACAAACTGGGAACATTTCTTCGCATTACGAATTTCAAATTATAAGCATGTGTATATATATACATATATGACATTTTTTTGTCTTTGTGTAATATTCACCTATTTTTTTGTCTTTGTGTACTATTATTGAGGAAATTTAATTTTGACACCACCATTATAGACATTATTGAAGCTCTGTACGAAAATGCAAATAGTGCTGTCTTGTCACACAATACAATTGGAAAGTTCTTCAAAACAACTGTGGGAGTTCGACAGGGATGCATAATGCCCCCAGTACTTTTTAACATATACTTAGAGCACATCATACAAGAGACATTGCATGATTACAACACGTCTATATCGATCGGAGGTCGCCCTATTTGCAACTTGCGTTTCGCTGATGATATTGATCTTATAGCTGGGTCAGAACAATCATTGCAAGAATTAACATCAAAGTTAGAAAACGTTACCAGCAAGTACGGAATGGAAATCAATTCAGATAAGAGCAAAATCTTGGTAAACAGCAGAGACACAGAAAACCAGACTAATATCATGATGAATGGACATAAGCTTGAAGAGGTGAATACCTTCAAATACCTCGGATCCAGTATATGCAGCGATGGTAAATGCAAAGCAGAACTAAAAATAAGGCTGGAGATGGCTTTAGCGTCCTTGTCAAGGCTAACTGTGATTTGGAAAAGCAACATCAGTGTTGGAGTGAAAATCAAACTGTATAGGTCGCTGGTGCTTTCCGTTGTGTTGTATGGTTGTAGGAGTTGGACACTCACTGCGGACATGGAGAGAAGATTACAGGCTTTCGAGTATAAATGCTACAGAAGAATTCTACGAATTTCCTATAGGGAACATAAGACCAATGTGTACGTAAGAAATAAAGTAGAGATGTGTGCAGGTGTCCAGGAGCCATTTCTTTCAATAGTGAAACGACGAAAACTAGCATGGTTCGGAAATGTATGCAGGCACGATTCCTTGTCAAAAACAATACTGCAGGGAACTGTCGAGGGTGGAAGAAGCAGAGGAGGCCAAATAAAGACATGGACAGACAACATCAACGAATGGACAGGGCTAGATATTTCCACACTCATCCGCATCGCTGAGGATAGAATTCGCTGGAGGACTTTGTGTGCTGAAGCATCCAATGTGGTACACCTACGACCCTGAAGGGTTATGGGTTTTATTGATATTGATTGACTATTCACCAGTGTCTGTGCTGTTAATTCGAATGTCAAGCAGAGCCCTTATCGGAATACGACATGCAACTATACACTGCTTACCAATCAAGAAGCAAGTGTATATATAAATCTAAAAAGGAAAATACATAAATGTTAATACATTTTAGAATTGACAACAAAACATAACTCGCCTAAATACATTTTTTATGATCTGTGACATTTGAGAATAGTCACATTTGTTAAATTCAGCTGTGAAACGGCAATATGTCAACATTAGTTACAATTGCGAAGCAACTACAGCCATATTCACATTACATAGCACTACAGCAATGTGATTTCTACACACTAACATTGACTTTGTGGATTTTGGTAGCTTGGCAGATATCACGTCCTATAGTGAAATGCCAAATCTCAAGCCACTGACAAACCTGATAAGAGTGTTTGATCACCTGAACGAACTATCCATGCTGCTAAAGGGATGCTAATTTTGGAGTTCTCGTTTAATCGGCCATTAACACACTATGGTGAATATCCCATTACTTTTTCCCTTTAAACTGCATCAAAGCAATATGGTGATTATTCCATTACTTTTTTTTTTCCATGACAGCTACAGCAATGCACAATATTATTGCATCATTTGTTTCAGTGAGAACTGTATCAGTGCACTCTGTGATTATTGCATCATTTGTTTCAGTGAGAACTGTATCAGTGCAATGTGTGATTATTGCATCATTTGTTTCAGTGAGAACTGCATCAGTGCAATGTGTGATTATTGCATCATTTGTTTCAGTGACAACTGTATCAGTGCACTCTGTGATTATTGCACCATGTTTCCCATTAAGACGCACAATGCTAATTTTTTTATAATCTTCATTCTAAAATGCGAAAAACAAAAATAAATACAATATACAGTGCAAGAGACAAATTATCCAGAATTTACCAAGATTGGTTAGCAGCAAGAGCGTACATCTTGATAATGGAAACACTAAGAAGCAGTTGAAGAAAAAAAAAGAGTCACAGACATACTGAGATGTCATAGAATCACAGTATATCAAGCATGCAAATGTTATAATCTGAGAACCAATTATAATTCAGACATGCGACGCATATTAGTAAAAGCAAGAATAAAGACATATGAAAGAAGTATATACTATGCGGATATGCGTTAATAGGGACTGATAATACGTAGGTAATAGACTTAATTGCCCTCATGTTGTCCCATATGTACTCTGCCCCTCTTAACAAAGCAGTACGTCACTTACCAAGAGCACCACTCATAGCAAGAAACACCACAGCTTTAATTGCTGGCTCTTATGGATCTTAGAAAAAATCCGCTTATATACAACACGTCGCGATTATTGTGCTAACAACGCCAAACGTGGACACTAGCAAAAAAAGCCAAAAGAAAACTTGTTACAACAGAAATGATCTTTTACGTAAAATTCTTGGAGTAACAAGAAGAGACAGAATCAGAAATTATAACATCAGACGACTAACAAACACAATGCCAATCCTGGATTACATCAGAAGACAGCAGATTAAGTGGTTTTGACACGCTTCCAGACTACCATCAAGTAGTGACCCTTAAAAATAATAACTATACAGACATGATGGATACAAAACCAGGGCAAGACCATGCAGAAGATGGATTACAGAAATAAAAGAATCAACGGAAACAAATATGTATGAAGCACACAAAAAGGCCCATCTCAAGAGAACTCTTCTCTCCCAGACGCTGCAAGGCATAAAGGGGTATAAATCAAAATGAAAAAAAGACATCGCCATCTTGATTAGAACCAGCGACCTCTGGTGCAAAAATCGAACGACTTAACCACAACTGCAGGGAGATCCCAATATACCCGTAAATACGTTGAAAGCAAATCAGAACATACCGTTGTGATGAGAGATATGCATTAAACAAGTAATAACATCACTCTTTCGAAATGTGAATGTAAGTTCACGCCTGGTGTAGACATCGGCATATACTATCTATTTAAATATTGTACGACAGCAAGCGTGATCATTCGTAAACATAAAACGTTTGCAATCATTGGAAAATAGCCGTATAATTTGACTAACTTTACTTTTACTGTGATTGTGTACTGTCAACACAGAATATACATCAAGTTACCATAACACTCACGAGAAAAGACACTTAAACGGCTGTTTTTCAATAAGATATCAGTATTATATTGAATTTGGTAATACAATTTGGTAATACATTATATTCCTCATGGTGACTATGTGGTCTCTTGTTTCGAGCAGGAAGAGAAACAAGAGACCTCATTCAATATGAGCAATATAATTGAGAAATGTAGAGAATACAACTTAAATTTACATATGTGTTTCATAGACTACACCAAGTCGTTTTATTGTGTTAAACATCACCAGCTGTGGTCCATCATGAGAGACATGGGCTTTCTCAAGCATCTAATACATCTTATAGAAAAATTATATCACGAACAACCAGCATCAGTAAGAGTGGAAGGAGAAACATCTGAGTGGTTCGCTGTTTACAGTGGAGTGTGACGGAGTTCACTCTATCAACGTATCTTTTTAACATCTTTGCAGAGAATATAATGAGAAATGTAGCAGAAGAACTAGAGCAAAATTAGTTTCATCCATTAAATATCAGTGGGTACAAGATTCCAGAAATAGATATGCAGATGGCAGTCCCCTTTACTACACATCATGAGGGACTGAAACAGCTTATCACAACAACAAAGAAATACATAGATATCCAAAATCTATATTTAAACGCGCAGAAAATATTTTTTTTGACAACAGACAAAACAAAGATCAAGCTGATAATCAACATAGACAATATAGATCTAGAATGTGTAAACAAATTCGAATATCTGGGAGCAAACATAAACAGATTGGAGATTTTTCAGTCGATATTAGAAGAAGATTCGCAATTGCAACACTCAAATTAACACAAATGAGAAAACTATGGCAAAATAGTTTGTTTGTTTGTTTGTTTTTCGTTCGCTCCATTGTAACCATCACGGATATCCGTGCGATTTCCGCCGGGAGCGTGATTACGTTGTGCCACCGTTATGCGCCTTGAAGGCCTAGCACATCCGATTTCGGCATGCCTTGACAATTCGGGTGGGCTACCCTTAGCCTGTGACAGCCTCTACATCTGTCTCCAGGCACGCGTAGTGGAGACTCTACGCCCAGACGACTTTTTTGCTCTCGTCTGACTCGAACGAGGTGTTCCACTGTCTATGAACTTGCCTCGTGTAATTGGACGTGCTGTGCCTGTGCCCATTGGGTACTGAACCGTTTCTCATCCATGAGCCTGGTTCCTTAAGGGGAAGAACTCAACAGAGGAGTTGGACCCTGGCTCTTTCGCCCTCTTAGCCGAGGTGTCATTCACCGACATCGTGTACCCCTTGTCCAAGTTCGAGTCTCACGCCACGCGTTTGAGAACAAGGCGTTCTCGAGGTGAGTCCTTGTCCCAATAGCGCCTGAGCCCATCAGGTACTGAACCCTTTCTCTCTTCAAGTGTATTTCCGGTGTAGGAAAACTTGACAGTAGAGTTGGACCAGGGCTAAATCGTTGTCCCTTTTGTGCCTGAGCGCATCGAGTACGGAACCCTTTCTCTTCGCGAGCATATTTCCGGTTTAGGAAGGCTCGACATTAGAGTTGGATTAGGTCTTCTTGCTTTACCAAACGCCAATGAATGGGTCTGGATCTCTGCCTGTAAGGAACACAGGTAACTAGAAGCTTGTCACGAGCTGACGGAGCTTGTAGTTCCCCTTTCCAAGGGACTTTTCACTTTCTATTTGCAGTTCGCGCTGCCCTCTAGCGCTGTTCTGCCCTTTCATTGTTTCATTGTACTCGGTATGAAATCTATGTCTCTCGCCATGCATCTACCTTTACGTGCATTTTACATTGGCCGCCCCTCCAATGTTCGGACTGGACTGACTAGCTTCACTGTATGTCGACAGTGTCGCTATATGTGGTGATGCTTGTGGTGTCGGAGATATTGTCTGTCTCTTGTGCAGGCAAATCTCTTTCCATCTGCTACCTCCACATTCTCGGACACGATCCCCAAATGATTTGGCCAGAATCAGCTCGAGCTGCTGTATTTCTGTTTCCAGGGTGCACCGCGTGGAGGTTCATTTGGGATCTTGGTTATCTGCTAACCCTGGGTCCGCCTAGAGCAATGCGTTCCCTTTGCACCCCGGCAAAATAGTAATAATGACACTAAATTAACCATTGTAAGATCATGTGTTTTCTCAGTGGCAACATATGGATGCGAGACTTGGACTTTAAACAAGACAATGTCCAAAAGAATAAATTCATTTGAAATTAAATGCTACTGAAATATCGTACAAATATCATGGACAGAGAAAAAGAATAACATTGAAGTTGTGAAACTACTGAAACTACACGAATGGTGTCTTCAAAATACCATCATAATAACGAAGCTACAGTATTTTGGACACTTAAAGTGACATGATGGTATCGAAAGGCTGATCTAGATGGCAGAGTGGCGGGTAAGAGAAGACGAGGAAGTGAAGAAGACGATGGACCAGCGACATCGAAGAATGCATGCACAATGTCTCTGGCCAATGCAAGCCCTGCTTGCCCGGAGCAGAGAGGCGTTCAGAGTATCCACGACGAAGACAACGTTCTGGAAATAATATGTCACTTGATGTAATACAGGAACGGTTGATGCAGCCGAAATCATGACCGAGTGTCGGTAGATGCGACCTGTTCGCTAAATTTAGTTGGACCACCAGCGTTAAGTGTTGTTATTATAGTTTGTATTTCTTCTGGTTACTATTTATATACTTGGAATTACAAGCCAATAATAGCCAAGGCGATTTCAAGTATATACATATTAACCACATGAGAAACAACAGTAATCAAGATACAACAACAACAGTAAAACAGAAAAACAACAGTAATCAAGATACGTAACGAATGAGGTCCAAATTAATTTAGCGAACATGGGTTCTATATTTCCAGACGTTCTCGCCTAAGTCAAACACCCATCGACCAGGCGATCAAAAATGGAGTTCACTTGTCGCTAGTGGTTTTCAAGGAAAACTCACTGATGAAACCCCACAATGAAATATGTGAACAAAAGATTGTGCTTTGAGAATATCGAAGACTGCCATAATTACACAGATCACAGGCTGAAGGCATGGCGGTCTATTTCATAAGACCTACTGACTAATGGGAAATCAAACCATCAGTAATGTGATCACAGTAGATATCAGTACAAGATAAACGTAAACTAGTGACAGCTGAAATGGCATCTTTGCGCAGAATCTAGGAATGTCGCTAAGAGACAGAGTGAGAAATGGAATCTAGGAATGTCGCTAAGAGACAGAGTGAGAAATGGAATCTAGGAATGTCGCTAAGAGACAGAGTGAGAAATGGAATCTAGGAATGTCGCTAAGAGACAGAGTGAGAAATGGAATCTAGGAATGTCGCTAAGAGACAGAGTGAGAAATGGAATCTAGGAATGTCGCTAAGAGACAGAGTGAGAAATGGAATCTAGGAATGTCGCTACGAGACAGAGTGAGAAATGGAATCTAGGAATGTCGCTAAGAGACAGAGTGAGAAATGCAATCTAGGAATGTCGCTAACAGACAGAGTGAGAAATGGAATCTAGGAATGTCGCTAAGAGACAGAGTGAGAAATGGAATCTAGGAATGTCGCTAAGAGACAGAGTGAGAAATGAAGACATTAGACAAATATATATACACTTGGAATATATTAAGAGACAACAGATAACATGGTTTGCACACATCAGCAGAGTACCATCAGATAGCATACCACAGCAGGCTATGCAGTGCAAGATCACATCAGATAGCATATCACGGCAGGGCCATCTCCAGAAAACTCTTCTACCTCTAACACTGAAAGGCAACATAGTGTTTAGTGAATAGATATATAGTAATGTGTTAAAAAGAAATAATATTCACATCTCTCACACTAGAGAGCACTGCTATCTGCCCTATGTACCGTATTCGGCGCAGATGGAACATATATAGATTGTTCACTGAAAAGTAACAGATCATTACTTAATACAATTTTTCTATGCAGATAATGCACGTGAATGTGTTTTTACATTTTGATATATATGCAACGTATCATATACATGAAATAAAAGAACTTACAAATTAAATTATAGAAATGAAATATTAAATTAATTCTAAAACGAGTAATTGATATTATAGAACTCACGGTTAGAATTGCAGAATTCAATGCAGAATTCAATGCAGAATTGCAGAATTCAATGCAGAATTGCAGAACGAAATGATGTTTCCTCGGGATAAAATTACATAATTCACGAAAGAAATTGCAGAAGAAAGTAGATATAATAAATATGTTCACGATTTAAAAAAAATATAATAATGACACCTGCTTCCAGCATATGAAGAGATTTGATATGATCTGAAACAGACGATTATTGTGTTTTTGATTATGTTGAAGGTAAAGGATTAGGATTGATGCTGAAAGTAGACACAACGTTTAGAGAATTAAGATCTGTCAAACATAAAATCATATAAAAATACATTTAAAAAGACAAATGAATTTGAAATCTAACGTGCTGACTAAATGAAAATATATTTAACAAAATATTAAGAATAGTTTACAAGATTCCGGAATAACATGCTTTTCTTATCTTGACTTTTGTTTGAAGTAGTATATACATTTTAATTGACAAATAAATTACGTACACAATCATGCTGTCTTCAAATAAAATCACTATCATATCCATATGGAAGATTGCGGTACAGATTCAACACCAATTGTTTCTTGTTGTGCCATTGTGTTTACACAGCTTGTTAGTTGTAGAATTATCAGTGTTTCTCATTCCCACTTAGTGTTGACTTTCTCATGCCCTCTCTCGTTTCAGATTTGGTTTATTTCTGTGTCACGTGTTCTTGTGCTAGTTAACATCGAGTTCACATTCGCTTTAATAGCAAACACTGAAACAGAAGCTATAGAAAGCGGAAGCAATTTCAATCAACTTCTGTTGATTTCAAGACGAATGTCACAAACACTCACATGCACATCATTTTGCCGAGGTTACTAAAGGCAACATTTGCGCCACATGTGCCAATATTCTGTACAAGATACATCTTTCAACAATTCTAACTAACCAAGTAATAGCTACCTAACTGTAAGGTATTTGTCGTGTCTAATAAAGGTAATATTCACAACCTGGCATACCAGAGATTGCTTGTATATAGGAAGTATGTGTACATCTGCTAAAGACAATTTAGCTCAGTAAGGATCATTTAGCTCGGATAGCTCATCATTAAGCTCGGATAAAACCGTTCTGTGATCAACTTGGCTCACATGCACAGTTCTAATTATAACAGGAGGTAAGCGATGACATTCCTATTCAAGTAATGTTTTTTTTCAATATGGAAATAAATCGACATTTTTTTCTTTTTTTCAGCAATTAAATATACGAATAAATGTTTATGCCCATTTATTTTCAATAGCACATTAAACGCAGAACGAATAGAAGCAATATGTGTCAACAATGAAAGTAAGAATAGATATTAATCAATCTGCTACTTCTCGGGTGGTACCATCTGAAAAACACGTAATAATTACTTCCCCAAACACCAACTCTTTTTTATATTTAGTGCACTTAATCACAAATGTGTTTCTTATATGATAATTGAACAACATACTTGGTGCTTTCAATGTTAGCGTCCGTACTGGATAGAAATCATATTTAGAGTACATGTTCTCAACTCGGTGTTCGCGTGCACATTTGTGCTCTCTTAATGACATGTAGTGCTCATGTCATGCCAGTATTGAAAGTGTTCGCCAGCAATAATGATAATGAGTTATCTTTACAATAGAAAATGTGTTGTACAAACCGAAACGCATTCTATTACTATCCGGTATATTGTGGGGGGGGGGCGGAAGGGGCGGGAGAGGGGGAGAATGAAGAAGGGATGTGTACAGTACCAGGAAGAAAGAAATATTTCCAAACATCAGAAAAATATATCATTTATTCCTAGTATATGTTATGGTGCTCGCACATTCAACATTACATGTGGTTGGTGCTCGCACATTCAACATTACATGTGGTTGGTGCTCGTACATTCAACATTACATGTGGTTGATCCTCGCACATTCAACTTTACATGTGGTTGGTGCTCGCACATTCAACATTACATGTGGTTGATTCTTGCATATTCAACATTACATGTGGTTGGTGCTCGTACATTCAACATTACATGTGCTTGATCCTCGCACATTCAACATTACATAAGGTTGGTGCTTGCACACAGAAAGTGTTATATGTGTGGATAGTGCTTGATACTCAGTATTATATGTGGGTGGTGCTCGAAACTATTACATGTGGGTAGTTCTTGACACTCTTTATTAAATGTAGATAGTGCTCGACACTCCGTATTACATGTGGGTAGTTCTCGACAGTCCGCATTACATGTGGTTGGCGCTCGATACTCAGTATTACATGTGTGTAGTTCTCGACACGCCACATTACATGTGGGTGGTGCTCGACACTCAGTATTACATGTGTGTAGTTCTCGATACTCCCTATTACATATGTGTGGTGCTCGACACTCATTATTACATGTGGATGTTATTCTTCTTCTTCTTCTTCTTCCTCATCGTTCATTTTCAAAGTCCCACTGGGTTTCTCTTATATGGCCAAACTAGATTTACAGCAGGATGTAATCCATAAAATGGAAATACGCTGTGTCGCCGTTTTATTTGCGCCAATGGCCCGACACATTCGTCTTCGGCGGATGATGTTATTCAACACTCACTATAACATCTGGCTGGTGCTAAAAAACTCAGTTTTACATGTCGATGGTGTTCGACACTCAGTATTACATGTGGATGGTGCTCAAAACTCTGTTTTACATGTGGATGTTGTTCTACACTCAGTATTATATGTGGATGATGCTCAAAACTCAATATTACATGTGGGTGGTGTTCGCACAGTCAGTATTACATGTTGAGGGTGTTCGCCGTCTGAAGAGTTTGAGAACCTCCTGCTTTAGACAGGTGCAAATCATTGATATGACATTTTTTCGTTTTAAAATTAACTTTAGTGAGCTGAAAGATAGCACTAACCTAACAGAGCTGAAATATATAACTAACCTTACTGAGCTGAAAGATAGAACTAATATTGCTGAGCTGACACAACGGTACTCCTCGATACATACACTAGTTAGGAATATTGATTTGGCTATTAGCTGTAACTTTTTAACAGTAACCTACATTTGACTTTTTTTTAAAAACACCCCTCTAAAAAACTATGCTGATGTAATTCAGGTGGTAGTGGTAGAAGCATATAATATCATTTGGCGAATCTTCCATTAATTAAAATGTATTTAAAAAAGTTTAATTTATACCTATTCAGGACGTACATTTTTAAAACGTATATCTAATAAGTAACTAATAATAATTTTTCTTGTATTATCTGACTACAAAGTATGCTGCGCAATATAGAAATGTGTTAATGTGTATAATAAGAACTGAATGGGTCACTCTTCGCAACAATGCACAGAAGATTACATGGATTTACTGTCCAGGTCATGCTGGAGTCAGGGAAATCGAAGAGCCGATGTGTTGGCTGGTAAAACATTTGGTGCGCGGCACCGAGATACGAGGTTCAATTGCTTAGAGCAGTCATGGATACCCTACGTGAAGGCGAGGAGGAAGTCGAACGTGATAATATTCAGAGAATGGTAGAAATGGGAGTGACTAGAGGCAATTGGAGAAAGTGCTCCCTCTCTGGAAAGATCAGAAGATCGTGTAATCAGTAACTTACTGGGACACTGAGCTTATACACTTTTAGATGGCTGACGGAATGGCAAGCAGAGCATATATGAGAATGCCCCAAGTGCTGTGACGCTTGTTCATAATCAAGAATCAAAAATCTGATTACAGGAGAAACAAATGCGATAATACAGGTACCCGATTTAACTCTTTCCAACATCGTTATCATCTACCAATTTTCATTGTGATCGAATTCAGTTATCAACCTGAGTGAATATTCGAACTGTGCAGAACATTTAACTATCAACTTCATTGTAGATTTTGAGCACATTAGAAAGTAGTTAAATCTAATTCATTGGTCATCAACAGTTGTTTTTTTAAATTTTCATTTGTGGCTTTCTGTAAGGTCAATTCTGTAACCTTAAGTACCTTATAAAGCAGAAAAAAAACCCATAAGCTTTGTTTCATGACCCTTTATTTTCTAGACGAAGTGTGCTGTTGGAATTCATGATTCACTAGCACTAACTTATTATATATTGTACAAATAATTTCTGATAGTGGACTTTCCTTTCACAACTAATTGTTCATTTTTTTCATGGTCCTCAACAAGGAATTGTGACACAATTGGTGTCACGTGGAACTCGATGAGAACCACTGATCTATTAAATACCCATGAGATTATGTCACAATGCTTCCTCGTTTGGACTCATATACAGACAAATCCAAATGTTTCTGCAAATGCAAATGAGTTGATTATTCATCTTCTTTGTTATTTAGCAGGACATAGTCCTGAGAACATAATACGTTGTATCTAATATCTACATATTATACATCGTTATTTATACGTAGCCTGATACATTTTCATTTATACGTAGCCTGGTGCATCATCATTTATACGTGGCCTGGTACATCGTCATTTATACGTAGCCTGGTACAATGTCATTTATACGTAGCCTGGTACATCGTTATTTATACGTGGCCTGGTACATCGTCATTTATACGTAGCCTGGTGCATCGTAATTTATACGTGGCATGGTGCATCGTCAATTATACGTAGCCTGGTGCATCGTAATTTATACGTGGCATGGTGCATCGTCATTTATACGTGGCATTGTGCATCATATTTTATACTTGTCATGGTGCATCGTCATTTATACGTAGCCTGGTACATTTTCATTTATACGTAGCCTGGTACATCGTCATTTATACATAGCCTGGTACATCGTTATTTATACGTGGCCTGGTACATCGTTATTTATACGTAGCCTGGTACAATGTCATTTATACGTAGCCTGGTACATCGTTATTTATACGTGGCCTGGTACATCGTCATTTATACGTAGCATGGTGCATCGTAATTTAACGTGGCATGGTGCATCGTCATTTATACGTGGCATGGTGCATCGTCATTTAACGTGGCATGATGCATCGTTATTTATACGTGGCATGGTGCATCGTCATTTATACGTGGCATGGTGCATCGCCATTTATACGTGGCCTGGTGCATCGTCATTTATACGTGGCCTTGGTGCATCGTCATTTATACGTGGCCTTGTGCATCGTTATTTATCTACTGCCACTTCAGATATCATAATGTACAGATCGCGCAATTCATCTTTGCTGATCCGATTTAATCATGATTTGTATTGATAACTTTTATGTATAACTCTGATCGCCAGACATTGAACAACATTGATAAAGTTGGGTCAGAAAAGATTAATAACGTTGTCCGCAGGTCATAATATATATGAAGTTGGTTGATCAAACCTTAGTTACTCAATCAACCAGGTTCCATGCCTAGTAGCGTAGGGGATCATGTTTCTCCACACCTCTCTGTCTCTGGTGTTGTGAATAAGTTCCGTTGGTAAAATCTGGTTGTGTCACAGTGACAACCCATCCAGAAATTTCTTTCTTTGCCTTCCTCTACCTCTTCTTATCTTCATCTTTCCGCTTGTTATCAAAAAGTAACGTCTAATTTTTCTCATCACATGCCCTAAAAATATAGATTGCCTGCGTCTAATTGTTGCTATAATGTTTCTTTTACTCCAGCTTCTCTGAGCACTTCTACATTAGTTTCCTTGTCTGACTATTGGCTTTTCATAATTCCTTTAAAAAATCCACATCTTCTTCTGTTATTCTTCTGTGGTGGCTCTCAAACTCTTGCAGATCAGCAGGATGTAGTCCGGAGAACGGAATATGGTGTGTCATGGTTTACATCATTGCTGCGATATCTGCGCCTTTCGGTCTGACACATCCTACTTCAGAATGGATTTGGGTCACTGGCGCTATATGGGATGGGACAGCCAACCCCATCCCATAACCTCCTTAGTCACCTCGTACAACATGAATGGAAGGTAAACAGTGTTGCTATTCTTTGTTCCCCTGTCGGGTCCCGACAACAGACGGGCGAAATCCACATCTTTCTTCTTGCTTATCTTGAGCTTGTTTGCTTACCGTCCATGTTTTTCATCAATAAAGCATATGATTGGATCAATATAACATCCTAAAACTCGAACTCACGCATGCGTTGATACCCCATTGCATATAATTTTTCGCATCATTTATTATGCTGGTTTGACATGTGCTTTCGTGCCCTTTATCTCATTTCATTACTGGTCATCTGATGTTAAAATGATCAAACCTACAACTCGTATAACAGTACATTGTCTAATTCTACAGGTGGAGTTTGTGTTTTTATAATATATCCAATTGCACGTTGCAATGTACGGGTGGGATCAGGATGCAAACTATGGAGGTATAACATCAATGGAGGAACGAATGAGAATTATGTATAATGAGGTAGGTCCAGACATTTTCTCAAATATCTAATTTAATACTTATATTTCTATCTCAATAATAAAACTAGTCTTTATTATAATAATATAACAGCAAGGTCTTTTACAGAGTCCAATATGAAAATATAGACAAATGTCTTCAAGAAATAGGCATATATGGACAAGTCATCAGACTGATTACAAATATAACATTGGAAACAGACTGCATCAATAAGGTGTAAAACATATACTCACCATACATAGAAATAAGAAGAAGGGTAAAACAAGGGTGCATCACACTAAGCCTATTTTATATCTACATAGAGAATATCTTTAAAAATATAAAAGGAATGCCAGGACTCAAAATCAATGGGAAAATAATAAACAACCGGAAATAAGTAAACGACACTGTTGTTTGTTTTAGCAGAAAGTGAACATGAACTACAAAGACTAATAGATCAAGTCGATTCTCCTTCTTTCGTTCACTTAAAACATGTCTATATGTGTAATTATGTCTCCGGAATAAAACTCACTGTCTTTTGTAATTCATACAGTCGCCCATAGAGCTTTGATTCCAGTGTTGTTTGCTCCGACCAATATGTCTGTCTCAATTTCATACTTAGAACACTCCTGACGCATATGTTTGATAATCTGTGCTGCCTGCCCACATGTGCACATGGCCGTTACGACAATCTTGGATTTTGTGTAAAGGTAACTGCGGAATCGGTTGTGCCCCGTTCTGATGCGTAGAATTACAACTTGTTCTGATTTGTTCATAATGTGATATTCATCTTGTGGTGGTGTTTGTGACTTTCTTTGTGACTTGATCATCTGTTTTTTTCTGATGGTAGGTGATTAATACATTCTGGTGGTCGTCGGCAACACCTTACGTAGCTAATTGGCCTGCTTTTTAATTTCCTGGTATTCCACAGTGAGAGGATATCTACTGCATAGTTACCGTATATTGGTAAGACAGTTTTTGTAATTTTGGATATCCACCATAATTACCTTATATTGGTACCCTATATTGGTACATCATTGGTACACCATATTGGTACACCATAGTTACCCTATATTGGTAAGTAGTTTTTGTAATTATGTTAGTTTTCCAGACTGGGGAGCTTGAAGCACTGACCTGACATCTTTCAGAAATACCACGAGCTGTGGGCCAGGGTTGGAGTTCAGAAGCTTTTTAGTTGCCACCCTAATTGCCTGGATTTCTGCATCATAATTATTACAGAATGTCCTTGTTGATGTTCTGATTGTGTCTCTAGGCGTGTATGTATATTCTATATATACACCTGCAGTTCCATTCCTCACTTCATTCTTTGCTGGCCAATCTGTGTATACTCTGATCCATATGTCTTGTGGCTATTCATTCAGGAAACTGAGGGTTATCACGTTTATAAGTCTAGTAAAGAATATGTACTAATAATATGAATAATATCCAAAAAAACAAACAGTAATACTCAGCAAAGTCACAGAAGAACAGGCGCTAAACATAAATATACATGTAGAGAAACTACAACACGTAGAACACTAACAATATCTTAGACACATAATCGCAAATTACGGTAGATGTTAAAAAGAAGTTAAAATTAGGATAGGAATGACTAAATGTACTTTCAACGACATGAGGAAAATATTAACTGTCAATACTGCATTTTCCCCGTTATGAAGTTGAAAGGAGGAGATTGAATAGATGTTAAAATAGACTAAAATATTAACATATAAACAAATGAGAAACTAGTTAAAATGAGAAGTATAAAGTGCTCTATATATTCATAATTAATGTCTGACTTAGAAACATGGGTATTAAAAAAACAATTAGAAGACATAATTGATGTTGGTGTGGATGATTGAGATGTGGATATATAGAAGAACAGGGTAAACATCATAGACAGAGAATAAAACAAATAAAGAGGCTCTAACAACACTTAGTATGACGAAAACATTATTAAGGGAAATAAAGATCAGGGAAATAACATATTTTGGACTCATTAAAAGACATTACTTGAGGGTAAAGTCAAAGGGAATCGAGCAACAGGTAGGCAGAGATACAAGTGGGAGTGCAACATCACAAGATGGACAGGTTACCGTCTAGTAAAGTGCACAACCAAGACAAGAGACAGAGAATGTTGGAGATCCGTTGCAGTCAACCTTCGTTGCGGAGATGACACTATATGATGATTATAACAATGTAATAATAATAACAAATGCCATAGGTCTTGATGATCCTATGGAAGCAACATTAGAAATACAAACATACACAGAAGCAACGCGTATTATGCAGATGCTCCACTGGAACATTCTATTAATTACATGAAGAATGTATTGACAATTTTTAACCCACTCTCCTCCATTGTCAACAACGTTTCGATAATCTAGGGACTAGTCCTGCTTAATTATAACAAATACATTTTATGCCCACATCACTCCCTACTCCCAGAGATTGTTTTTGGAGTAAAAGTATCGAAAAACTACATTATTTGTTTCACGTATTTAGAATTATGAATAACATCATTAGAATTAAAGTGCTATAGAAGACTTATTATAATACCATGGACAGCAAGGAAAACAAACCAGGAGGTGTTAAGAACAATTAAATGTCAGAAAAGCTGGCTTCTGAACACCTTATTAAAGAAATATCTAGTTTTTTTTCGGTCACATTAAGAGACACGACGGTATGGAGAGACTGTTTGAGGGGATGATAGAAAGCAACAAGGGCAACGGCCGCCCAAGACACTGTTGGACAAAAGGCATTCAATAATGCTTGCACATGTCACTAAAAGAGACAGAATAACCTGTTCAAGACCGCGGAGAATTCAAGAGATCCATAGGGAAGACTACGTATTGGAAATAAAATGTCACATGATGATGATTTAGAAATTTGTTCAAATTCAAACAATTTCATTGTTGTCTAAAAGAGGTATTGTTCACGTCAACTTGTGTCACCTACCTTTTTCATTGTCAACAACTATCAAACTTGATGAGACGTTCCTGTTCCATTATTGTTGACGTAATTATGGACAGTCCCATGGTAGTATTTTATTCAATAGAGTTTTACTGTGTGTCCCCATGTCCGAAACAGTCCTTATCAGTAATCAAAATAAGACAACTGTTGGTTGCGAGCCTTTTACCGCAAGTTTCTGCTTACAAAAATGCTTCCATAATACAATTCATAATAAAAAGTGTTAGCATCAGATATATTATGTTAGCATTAGAAAAATTTAAACAAATGAATGATCGGAATTAAGTCCCAAAGGCTTAAGGGTATCAAACTAAAAAAAAACTATTTCAAGGACGTATTTAGATCTATAATCAGTGATGCAGGATCTGAGGGCAGTGACCTGAATATCAAGAGCACCACGATGCCATCACCATTGAAATGTATGGCGACATGGGTAGGTATGCTGTGTTTAATGGTATGAAGATTCCTGCAGAAGCGGCCACTCATCTTACGCCCGTTTACCTATATACGTCTTGTCACAGCATTTAGATATGATTACGTAAATGGCATTACGGGATTCACATGTAAAGGTTTTATTGATAGTGAAAGTGGCCTTAGGAAATGAAATAGATCGGATATGAGCTACATAAGACATGTGTAATAACGACCACGTTTGCAACGAATAGTGATACAATAGTCAAGAACAAAAAGCCTAAGGTGATTGTGAACAAAGATATCATTAAGATTTTTTTCACGCCTGTAGGCAACCAGAGGAAAGTCCTGGAAAGCGGTACGAGATTTAGTATAAGATTCAAGAAGGGAATAATGATTTAACAAGATTCAATGGGCAGTAGCGTTATGGGGATGAAAAGTAGAAGATTAACGACACGGGAAACACGCGCAGCACAGCAGAACACCAAGGAACATGAAACTATACATGGACGTATTGACAACATATTCTAATATAGCTGGCAGATACTCTACATTAGCGCACACAATTAGTTACAATTATTTAACACAAATTGGAGCTTAGGACATGGCGACCAACACAAATGGTATAACGGTTTTGTTACACTATATTCTCTCTGAGAAAATTACTTTCTTTACAAAGTATACCCGTTGAAGTTACATTACTCTCAGTAACTAAATCATCACCCCCTTTCTCCCTTCATAGATGCATAATGAAGAACACTGAAAGCTCACATATCGTGGAGTTAAATACCACACAAACTATTAGAAATTAAGTTTTAATATAAAGTACATGAGCTATTTGTTAAGTAATGTGAAATACTGTTTTATGAAAACATTTACTTTCACAGAACACACAACCTCCAAGTCACTCTGTTCCACATTATATCTCGTATCTTCGACGGTACGTCTCGCAGACTGGAGAGAATATGACGTCAAAATCAGATATTACTAAAGAGAGGTTTCACAAATCAGGGCCGACTGGGAGATTAGATACGAAACCTGTACAAGATGAAGAAAATCGATCTACAGATTCCATCAGTCCTTTGTCTTACTTTATCAGGAAGTTGAAACTGGATTTAAAAATGTCCTTTCCCAGGTCAGTTGTTAAAAACAATGTTACCTATGCCATAGATGAGGTCACTTGGTAAAAACAATGTTAACTATGCCATAGATGAGGTCACTTGGTAAAGACAATGTTAACTATGCTATAGATGAGGTCAGTTGGTAAAGAAAATGTTAACTATACCATAGATGAGATCGGCTTGTAAAGACAATGTTAACTATGCTATATATGAGGTCAGTTGGTAAAGAAAATGTTAACTATACCATAGATGAGATCGGCTTGTAAAGACAATGTTAACTATGCTATATATGAGGTCAGTTGGTAAAAAAAATGTTAACTATACCATAGATAAGATCGGCTTGTAAAGACAATGTTAACTATGCCATCGATGAGGTCAGTTGGTAAAGACAATGTTAACAATGCTATATGTGAGTACAGTTAGTAATGACAATTTTAAATATGGCATAGATAAGTTCAGTTGTAGGAAGGTGAAAATGTCCTTTCCCATGGGCAGCTAGAATTTGAATTTCACAGTATATTATTTCAAAGTCAGTTAGTTCGATCATTGGTTCATAACATGTGCCTTTGTGTGAGTCACATCAATTTGATAGATTCATAATTACGCTTTGGGAGAGTCATGAATACAATTTGATATAGAGTCATGATTACGCTTTGGGAGAGTCATGAATACCATGTGCTAGAGAGTAATGAATACACTTTGAGAGAGTCATGAATACACCTTGCTAGAGAGTCATGAATACAATGTTCTAGAGAGTAATGAATACACTGTGAGAAAGTCAATAATACACTTTGAGAACGATATGAATGCACCTTTTTAGAGCGTCATGCATGCATACACCTTTCTAGAGGGTCATGCATACAGTTTGAGAGTCATGAACACATGTTGCGAAAAATTCATGAATAAACTTTAAAAGAGTTATGAAAACAGTATGAGAGATATAATCCGTTATGTCATCTATCTGTCTATCTATCTATATATCTGTCTGTCTGTCTGTCTGACTGCCTGCCTGCCTGCCTGCCTATCCATCCATCCATCCATCCATCCATCCATCCATCCATCCATCCATCCATCCATCCATCCATCCATCCATCTATCTATCTATATATCTATATATCTATATATTTATCTATCTATCTAGCCTGTCTGTCTGCCTGCCTGCCTGCCTTCATGCCTGCCTGCCTGCCTACCTACCTACCTACCTACCTGCCTGCCTGCCTACCTACCTGCCTGTCTGCCCGTCTGCCCGTCTGCACGTCCGCCCGTCCGTCCGCCCGTCCGTCTGTCCGTCTGTCTGTCTGTCTGTCTGCTTGCCTGCCTGCATACCTGCCTGCCTGTCTGTTTTGGATGTCTATTTATGCCTTTCTGTATGTCTATCTATCCATATGTATAAGCTGTGGCCCTTTATGGACTGTCGGCAGCGTTAGAAGAGTTCTTTTGAGATGACTTACTTGTGTGCTGTTTGTACATTTGTTCCTGTGGCTTCTTTTATTTCTGTGGTCAATCTTTTACATGGTCTGCCTCTGTCTTTTTTCAGCCGTTATGTCTCTGTGCCATGGCCAACTGTAAATGCTGTCTGTTGGTAGTCTGGAAGTTTGTGAAAACCACATGAACTTTTGTCTTTTGATGTGTTTCAATACTGCATTATTTTGGTTATCTGTCTGATGTTGTCGTTTACAATTCTATCTCTTAATAACACTCCGAGTATTCTTCGTAGACAAGTCATTTCAACTGCCACTATCTTTCTTTTGTCCTGTGATGTCATTGTCCCGGATTGGCACTGGTAGCATAGTGATTGGATAATAATAATCTTGTATAATGTAACTTTTGTGTCTATGTTTACATTTATTTTCTTAATGATACTTGTCATGTGTCCTAGGATGTGGTAACTAGTGATTAGGAAAATTATATTATCCTGTGCCAATTTTTGACCTGATAACAGATATGTGAAGTCAATATCGGTAATGCGACACAAAACACTGTTTCTAATCGTAATTTATTTTCAAAGGACTCATTCATTGTTAAAGTGAATAACGATCTCGGTTGTTCATGAAGATGAGGCCGTTTGTAATTTAATAATTAGTGCACTGGTCCAGGGTAGATATTCAATGGAAACACCTTTACAAACAAACATATCCTACATCCTTTAAAGTCTACGAAAATAAGCACACAATTTTCACGGAGAATAAAAGATGCGGACATGAAGATGTTTACAAAATCACCATGTACACTATATCTCAATGAAAGATACATGCTTTGTGGCTCTACATAAATTACGCCAACAATTAAAGGGTGGGAGTGAAAGGGATCTGAACCAATCTTGACAGTTGTTGACAAGGGAGAGAGATGTTGACGAAATCTGACATCAACAATACTGTTTTCAAAAATACATTAAGTTGTTTGAATTTGAAACATTGTTCACAAAATCGTTTAGTTTATGTAGTTTGTTCGGACATTTTCTGCTAAAAAATAGTTATGGTTGGATAAACATTTTTGACACAAGTATACGGGAGAGGGGATACAAAATTGGCAAAATAGTGTTCAAGTAATTTATGGAGAGCCTCTTGCGCCTATGTTCCCAAATATACCTGAATATATATTTATGCAGTCTCTTGCACATGTGTTCCCTAATATATCTGAACATGCATTTATGAAGGTCCTCTTGCACCTGTGTTCCCAAATATATTCGAAAATGTATTATGGAGAGCCTCTTGCGCCAGTGTTCTCAAATATATCTGAATATGCTGAAATGTAAATATCGTATCATGTATGAAAGTGGTCTTTTACTCATTTATACACTTTCTCTTATCTAAATCTCTTGCTCTAGTTTTGTAGAGGAATTTATACAAGCCCCTAATAACGGACTACTCCTCCTGCTGAACTTGCTGAAAATTGTCCAGGCAGTATCTCTCAACCCGACTGTCTCCACCAACAACATTCCTGCGAAAGGAACTCTTATGATGGACAATTACAAACAAAACATGGTATGTTTTTTTTGTCTCATGTAAACACACATCTGTTTGTCTCTTGTAAAGACACATCCGTATGTCTCATGTAAACACACATCTTTGTGTCTCATGTAAGCACACATCTGCATGTCTCATGTAAACACACATCTGTGTGTCTCATGTAAGCACACATCTGCATGTCTCATGTAAGCACACATTTGCATGTATCATGTAAGCACATATATGCATGTCTCATGTAAGCACACATCTGCATGTCTCATGTAAGCACACATCTGTGTGTCTCATGTAAGCACACATCTGTATGTCTCATGTAAGCACACTTCTGCATGCCACATGTAAGCACACATCTGCATGTCTCATATAAACACACATCTACATGTCTCATGTAAGCACATATATGCATGTCTCATGTAAGCACACATCTGCATGTCTCATATAAACACACATCTACATTTCTCATGTAAGCACACATTTGCATGTCTCATGTAAGCACACATCTGCATGTCTCATATAAACACAAATCTGTATGTACATGAAAGCAGTAATTGTAAGTAAATTATAATTAACATTATAATATTGTGGCCATGAGAAAGTGTAAACATAAAAACAGCAGAAACTGTAGCCATACGCGACTTGAAAGGTCGTCATGAGATACTGCACAAAGTGTAGTTACAAGAGATTGTAACGAGTAGCCGAAAGATACTGCAACGTGTAGTCATAAGAGGCTGTAACGTATAGCTATGAGATAATGTAACGTGCAGCCATGAGAGACTGTAACCAGTAGCCCTAATAGACTGTAACGTGTAGCCATAAAAGACTAACGTGTAGCCATACGAGACTGTAAAGTGTAGCCATGAGAGACTATAACGTGTATCCATGAGATATTATATAAAGTATATTCATGAACTGTAGAAAGTGTAGCTATTAGTGCGCATGAAGAATAATAACTATTGATGCTCTGTATTTAGTTAAGTACATTTCTCGTGTGCTCACCATTTTTCCATGTTCAAATCCGCTTACACATTGTGGTTTCGTCCATGGAAAAATGCATGCTCTTTTCCATTGTCAAAAATTGCCGCAATTAAGGGACTCATGTTAATTAATCATCCCTGTTACTTACCCTTCTGGTATAAAAGAAATATTTAAAAAGTAGATAAAAAATACGTTTGATGTGTTTTACATTTTTTAAAATACTTTATAATTCTAACAAGTTAATTGGTGCATAAAAACTGTATGTTTAACGTTGACATTCTTTAAATCATCCCTACCTATTGTCAGTAACTGTCAAACCCTTGCTTCCACATGCCCCCCCCCCCCGACCCCCATATGTTGATGTAATTTATAGATAACCACAAGCAACCTCTCAGCACGAACCTAACGGGAAACACGCATTATTAACAGTTGTTAATAATTGTTAATAGTTGTTATATGTTTCTGGGACATATAATCTACATTAACAGTTCTTAATAATTGTTAATAATTGTTATATGGTTTTGTGACATATATTCTACATTAACAGTTGTTAATAATTGTTAATAGTTGTTATATGTTTCTTGGACATATATTCTACATTACTGCACGTCGCTGAAACATGAATAATGAAAATAAATTGAGGAGACGAAATTAAATCCTTGGGGATGTGGGTGTATAGAAGAGTACATATCATTGTATGGGAAGATAAATTAATAAGTGGGTCCTGGAAAAATTAGGACGAGAAAAAATAAAGAAATTTAGAGGAAAATAAAAGCAAAGAAATACACAATTGTTGGCACCTGAATGTTTCTTGTCAACTACAATGTTTGAATGAAAAGTTGGATGTTGTCAAGTAAGATGCGTGCACTGATGTTGCAATTGTGTGGAATTTATCAATGAATGGATGGATAAAGTACAGTTGATTAGAGCGTAGAACCAAGACATGAGTCGAATAATGTTGGAGACGATTTGAGTCCAAGATTCGTTTTGTGGGGAGATTGCATTTGTTCTATTCCAAACACACATTAATGTAAATATATAATTGTATACGTTTAATCTGTATCTGCGTGGTACAGTGCTCGTCTGTGACTGCAATGGTACCTAGTTCAAAGTCCGCCTCAGACAATGGTGCATCCGGACCGCTCATAAAGCAATGGTAAAGTACTGTACATAATACTGCCATTAAAATCACCTCAATCAAAAGTACTGGGTTGATATATAGGATATGCTACCAATTTGTGTATACGCTTAATTCTCGGACAAGATACACAATTATAAAAAATATTATCTGATATATGCAATATTTTTTTTTTTGGAATTATAAACACACATGTGTACGATTATTTATTGGTATGTGATTTATGCATGTGCTGGAAATTTGATGCGCCTTATCTGTGAATTATTTTACCTGACTTTGAAATATTCAAATGTAGTGGTTTCAAACATTGTTCCACCAATAACTCTCTTTCGGGACACATTTAACCCATGCCCCTCCCCCCATCGGAAATAGAACAATTATAAAACGTTAATTTTAAATTTAATTTTTTGAGAGTTATTATTGTATATCATATTCAGTATCGTCCCAATGCTTACTATTCGATGGTGTTCCTTAGACCAGTTCGTGATTTCATTGTCCAATGAGCCAGTTTTGACTCCTCTCAGAACGAGACGACCCTTGTAGGGTCATAAGACTTACTTTGAAAACCACTGCAATAGTTGACACGAGACAAATAGATAACCAATATTTTTTTTCTTTCCATGACTACTTAGGTTGACGAGCAAGACTGCCTCCTGTGTATAAAGTACACTTTAAGAATCAGAGTAAGTAATTCACATATAATATAACGATAAGTTGTAAGGCGCTGGATCTGCATTGTTGAATGGTGGTTCCCATATTCATTCTATTTGGCCAAAGTGCATGAGCCAAGACCTCTGGATCAACAACCATATTAAATTCAATGTCTTTCATCACATCATCATATTTTCCATCCCTATAAAAGATGTGATTTTAGTCGAGACGTTCAACGTGTGTATTCTCAACGTACTATGAACATAGACCAGTCGATCGACGCAGACTGAAGCTGCCAAAAAAGCGAGAACAAGAACATTGTTTCTCCCTCGTCACCCATAAAGGGTAAAAGAGAAAAGAAAGAAGAAGAAGATCGACAAAGAGACAACAACAACACACAGGCTACACATGTACGTAAACTATTTGAGAACCACAGACGTATACCATTAGTAAGTTCCACAAGGTGTCACTACTACAATAACAAAATTAGACCTACCTGTAAATATAAATAACACATAAAACATAAACAACACCTGTTTCAGATGTGACTTCAGTTAATGAACAATATAATATAGAAGCATTGCAGATTTATTAATCTGAAAAATAAAAAAACACCAGCAAACGACCTATGAACCAGATCCGTTCACATGCCACCACATCGCCTAGGAATATGTAACCAGTTCGTTATAGGGCCGTGAAGTCGTGTTTTAAAGTTCATTTTCTCTGAAACCTTTGGACAGTTTAATCTATGGAGTTACGTGCTTATATCAGTATATTCTGAGATCTGACGGCGTACTGCTTGTGTTGAGAGAGACAAAATACATCAGGAAAACCCCAGTAAACTGTAGTCAATCTTCCATGCAGTTTGATTAGTTTTTAGCCACTGTTCAAAGAATGGACTTGTACTGCATCGAATACCATTGTAACATTTCCAAGCACGTCTGGTGACCATCATCATTATTAAGTTCCGTCTCCGCAATGAAAGTTGGCTGCAACAGACCTCCACCATCCGCTGTATCTTGTTTTGATGGTGCACTCTGCTAGACTTAACCTGCCCATCTTGTGATGTTACTTTCCCACTTGTATCTCTGCCTACCCCCTACTCGCCTCCCTTCGACTATTGTCACCCATGTACTCAAGGTGTTCTGATTTCAACAGATGTAATAAAACATACTTACAAGAGGCATTTGACGGTATATAAATATTTCTACCTGCATTATGAGAAATCCTTAATATCTATGGATTCCAAATAAAATATATAACCATTATAAAAGCTCTTTACCAAGAAACAAACTGTTTCGTAAGAACAGAAATAGGAAATTCAGAATGGTTCAATGTCGACACGAGTAAAACAGGGCTGCGTATTATCGCCAATGCTATTTGAAATAGCCATCGATTGGATCATGCATAAAAAAATTCAAGTTAAAAAAGTGTGCATCCGATGGCTCAAAAACAACACTTTAACTTACCTTGGTTTTGCAGATGATCATCATGCAAATCATGATCCTAAAGTCTAGTCAACAACAAACACAAGATATAACCAACACACTATGCACACTCGCAGATCAAATTGGTCTCCGAATCAACACATCCAAATAAAAAATCATGGAGCTTACCAGTTCAACAAATAACATCTCCATAAACAACTACATACTGGAGAAAGTCTCCAACTTTAATTACTTGGGCAGGCAAATGTTTGTTGATAGAGACTCAATGAAAGAAATAAATACACGCATAATAGTTGTAGATAGCATATTCACTAAACTAACTAATATCTGGAAATCAAAAGATCTAGGAAGAAACACCAAGTTAAAACTACTCAACTACTGTATTGTCTCAGTAGTAACGTATGGAAGTGAAAACGGGGAATCAACTCAAGCAACAGACAAAAAAATAAACAGCTTCAAAAACAAATGTCTTCGGAAACTGATGAACATAAAATGGAGCGATTTTGTCACAAATAATGATTTAAGAAACAGAACACACCTATAATATTTTCAAACAGCATAAGAAATCGCAAATAAAAATACTTGGGTTCCATGACAAGACTAGATGAAAAGAGAATAAATCAACAAGACCTTATGTGGACACCTGAATGTAAAATAAAATGAGGAAGCCTAAAGCAACCCTAAAGAACACCCTAATTATAGAAATGGAAATAGTAGGCTTCAAAACCATACAAGTACTAAAATTGCAGGCAGCGGACCGCAACACATGGCGAATCAAAACATTGCCCTATGTGTCGCCTGCGGCACAAAAGAAACTAACTAACTAACTAAGTGACTGACTGACTGACTGATAAATCATCAATGAAGGGGTGACCAATGTAGATGCACTAATATGAGTAGATGCCATACGGAATTGTTGCTCCTAGAATCTCTGGAGACGGCAACACATCCTAAAGGAAGGGATTGTATACGGAAACATTAAACATCATCATCATCATCATCAAGTGCCGTCTCCGCAACGAAGGTTGGCTGCAACGTATCTCCAACATCTCCTGTCTCTTGTCTTGGTGGTGCACTCTGCTAGACTGTAACCTGTCCATCGTGTAATGTTACTCTCCCACTTGTATCTCTGACTACCTCTTGCTCGCTTCCCTTTGACTTTACCCTCAAGTAAGGTCTTCAATAGGAATTTAATGTGTCCAAAGTATTTTATTTGCCTGATCTTTATTTCTCTTAGTAGTTCTTTCTTCATATTAAGTGTCTTTAGCACCTCTTTATTTGTTTTCTTCTCTTTCCATGATGTTCTCCCTATTCTTCTATATACCCACATCTCAAAGGCATCAATTTTGTCTTCTAATTGTTTATTTAGTGTCCATGTTTCTGAGCCATAAATTAATATGGAATAGATGTAGCATTTTATAATTCTCATTTTTAACTTGTTTGTAATTTGTTTAGATGTTAATAATAAACATTAAACAAAGTGTATCAAATGTCCAGAACGAAACAAAGTGCTGTTAATGTTCTATAACACACATCAATTGTCTCAACATAACAGACCCCATACACAGTACAAGATATGCTTCATGTATTGGTTATAGCAAACTAGAGCGTGTACTTCTTGCTAGGAAAGAAAGTTTTGAATATCATTACATAGTTTGTATTGCATTGCCTACTCAGTGCACAAAATAATAGAACCGAACAAATGTCTAGGGAAATATTCTGTTAAAATTTAATGACCGAAGCAGTGTTGATACTCGGACTCTGGATGGTATGGGCAATGTAGACTAGAAACAAATTCTCGTCTCTGATGTCGTTAAAACCCAAAACTATCTCTGCTGTCGCCTTTTCCCAACACGGCTCATCGAGATGAAATTAAGGTCAATGATTTGGGGAATTCATAGGCAAGGGATGCGTCTTTCTACATTGACAATGGTGCACCAGCTGAAAAGCTCATCCTTTGTAGATAGATGCATATTGTGTGATCATGTGCAATATTAGCTCTTCTCGCTACATAGACTCATATGTGTAGAAATGTTCTTCAATAGCCATTGAATTAAGCCGAAAACTTAAATCTCCAGGATATGAAACAAAAGCTCTCAGACACCATCCAATTCCGCATAGGAAGATAGAGCAATTTTCACGCAACTTCTTGGAGATCAAAACAAACAACAATAAAATAGTATTCTAATGTCACAAATTGGGAGTAACTAGCTCGTAAGTGGTAAGAGCTATTCAGAATAATAATACTGTGCCGTGGCATGCATATTGTTAGAGTAGATGTGACTTGGACTTCTTTTGTGTACGATATTGTCATATCAAATAGAGGGATAGAGCGGCACAGAAGCAGCGTTGAAGTAGGTTATGTTGCATTGAAAAATAAACACAGATATTAAACAATGAAAGAACAAGTTATTTTCTTTGTAATGATAATCTACAGC
Organism: Meghimatium bilineatum; assembly: GCA_034231615.1. Taxonomy (NCBI): domain Eukaryota; kingdom Metazoa; phylum Mollusca; class Gastropoda; order Stylommatophora; family Philomycidae; genus Meghimatium; species Meghimatium bilineatum. The sequence continues at coordinate 33,346,593 of CM067320.1, forward strand.
AGTGTTAGAACGAAGACAATAGAACACCATAAAGGACAGAGGGAGTAGTTATAGTATTATTCACGTACACACTCCAGCTATGTAAAAAGAGAGTAATAATGGAGAATGTGAAGATAGCTGATGTTGAACATATCATCCATATGATGTTGTTGGTTGCAGCTAAGATAGCTGATGCTGAACATATCATCCCTATGATGTTGTTTGTTGCAGCTAAGATAGCTGATGCTGAACATATCATCCATATGCTGTTGTTGGTTGCAGCTAAGGACGAATCTAACACTGTGCACGTGCTATTCTTCTGTGATGTTACAATTTATATTAACTACATTTTTTATGCACTCTGTCATGGATCTCTAGATTGAAGGATGTGCTATGTATTTTGCAACGTCAAGTTAAGAGTTGGTTGTAAATACACACAAATTATGGATATATTCCATACATTATTTACATTTTCTAACAATATTGGAAAACGTATCTTCAAACACATACTGCTAGATACAAGCAGAAATTAACCAAGGATTATTCACGTCATAGTAGCGGAAGGTTTGTGAACAAACATTGTTTGGATTTCCTTTGACGTATTAATTGTCTTCTATACATCTTTGAGCGTTACTAATGAATGACTTTTAGACCTGGGAATCATTTCATTTAAAGAATTTTCATCGGTATAGCTTGGAAGCCTATACTACTGTAAAAGAAGTCTATGTGAACATTCTTATACCACCGCCTGCTACTGTGATGTGGCAAAACATTTAGTCATTTCGTGTATCTAGATGTCCGTGCTTACTTACGGACGCTATAACCAGATGGATACATTGTTTATCGTAAGTATGTAAGACCGTACATATGACTTTACTAAGGGAACATTTCTTGAAGGAAAGACGGGAGAAAAATAATTGTTTCTGTATATATTGTTTTTTGGAGATAACTTGTAATTAAAGAAGAGTGGGGGTAGAGGGGTGGATGGGGATGGTGTTACTGTTTTATAATTTATTCATATTTTATTTTATAAACAACAAAAAGGGGGTGGGGGTGTTGCATTTCAAGTAAGACTCCTGAGTATCTACCACTTTGCCAGTGTAGCTCAAAAACATGCAAGAAGCCACGACCATCAACTTAATATGGACATATTGGGTAAAGGAAAAACAGCCTTCAGAAGGACTCATTTGACTGTTCCCGTAATTTTTATTGGTCATTATGATTATAGCTATATATATTGCAGTGGTGAACCGGCGTAAACATGTTTTGATTGGACATATAACGAGACACGACTCCCTTTCTAAAATTATTTTGCAATGAACAGCCGAGGGTGAAAGGAGGAGAGGGGAACAGAGAAAATCGTATATTGATAATATCAAAGAATGGTCTGGAAGTGATTTTTTTTTGCACCCTTCCACATGGTTGAGAATAGAGTTATTTTCCGACCTTTTTTTGGCTAATATATCCTGTGTGGCAGCCCTTACAATTTTATCGAGTTGTTATTAGTATTATGATTATAGTTTGTGTCGATAGCCAATGAAAATCAAAGGAATAGGTAACTACATCATTTAAAAAAGGATGTTTTGTTATTAGCCAATTCGTCTTATATTGCCAATGATCACGAATATAACTCACTATTACTGTAAATAAATTCTAAGTAATGATTGTTTACAACTAATTCTGACCGTCACTTGACAAATATAGTAGTCAACCATTGCATCTAGAGACAATGTGGCACTGTCTCATTCTTGAAGAGACAATGTGGCACTGTCTCATGCTTGAAGAGACAATGTGGCACTGTCCAATGCTAGAAGATACAATGTGGCACTGTCTCATGCTAGAAGAGACAATGTGGCACTGTCTCATGCTAGAAGAGATAATGTGGCACTGTCTCATGCTAGAAGAGACAATGTGGCACTGTCTCATTCTTGAAGAGACAATGTGGTACTGTCTAATTCTTGAAGAGACAATGTGGCACTGTCTAATTCTTGAAGAGACAATGTGGCACTGTCTCATGCTAGAAGAGACAATGTGGCACTGTCTCATGCTTGAAGGGACAATGTGGCACTGTCTCATGCTAGAAGAGACAATGTGGCACTGTCTAATTCTTGAAGAGACAATGTGGCACTGTCTCATGCTAGAAGAAACAATGTGGCACTGTCTCATGCTAGAAGAGACAATGTGGCACTGTCTAATTCTTGAAGAAACAATGTGGCACTGTCTCATGCTAGAAGAAACAATGTGGCACTGTCTCATGCTTGAAGAGACAATGTGGCACTGTCTCATGCTTGAAGAGACAAGGTGGCACTGTCTCATGCTTCAAGAGACAATGTGGCACTGTCTCATGCTTGACCTAAACATAAACTTTGATCTTGTGCATGTAGAAATCATGTATATATTCCCAGGCAGCGGTTGATGAGATATTAGAACATAACTCGGGACTCTTCACAATAACAACCTGTCTCTTGAGTAATTTTTCCAGATCAAGGGTCGCAGCTCTAGAGGTAATTCAGGAACTAATGCTTTCTGTTTTTCAATATTATTTCATGATATACCAATTATTGTCATGTTTATTTATTATATATCATATTTATTTATCATACTTATTTAGCATATGTTATATGTGTGAATATTGGGAAAATATTGGGGAGCCGCGTTAGCGCAGTGGTTAGCGTACTGGTTTCGCATATGAGTGGTCCTGGGTTCATTCCCCAGTTGAGGCGGAAATGCTTTCAGATCGCAACGGCTCCCAGGTCGACCCAGCCTTAAATGGGTACCGGATTAATCCGGGAAGTAAAGACTGCGAGGGAGAGGAGATGGCTACCGCCCTCATTTGCAGAGCCTGTGAAATGTGAGATCGCTAACATCTCACACCCTTACGGCATTAATAAATGCTATGGGTTACTTTACTTTTTTTATATGTGTGAATAGAAATGAGAAAGTTCAAACAAAACTAGAGGTTGCACATTCGATTCGATACTTTGTTTTCTTCTCTTGCAATCTATTACTAATTATCTAGTTCTATATTGCTATGTATAGAGTTATTTATTTTATGTCATTACATATTCCCCACAACATGTTTATAGTTGAAGAGATAATTGTATAGCGTGACCATTGATGGTACTGTAAGACCTACTGCAAAAAAGTAAACATGTCTTAATTCGATAACTTTGTGATTCTTGTCACACTGTCTATTCATTACTATTTATATACTTGGAGTATCATTGATTATTTTTGGCAAGTGATGCCAAGTATATCAATATTGACAAGCAGGAAACACGGAAATATCAAGAGAATAAAATGAATGAAGGCCTAATTAATTCATAGAACGTATCTTCTACTGCCGATCGGTCGCGCATGTAGACTACATTGTTGTTCTGTGAATAGCGACTTTCGGAAAGTTCTGTAGCATTTGCTCCCGTGTATACTACGTTGCACCGCAGATGCAATCTGAAGTGGTTCACTGAATTTTAGTCATATTGACACTTACAAAAGCTCTGGCACCATTCCCGATTTAAAAGAAAAAAAAATTAAAATAACAATATTCTTGAGTTTGAAGTAGAATTTCACTCCCAAAAAGGAACACGAGTGAAACATTCATGATCCTAGCGGTTTCATCATTACCATTATCTTCACGCTTATCTTCATGATGTTTGTGGTCATCAGCATCGCTATTACAACAACAACCACTTGTATCACCAGAATGGAGAGCGAAGGGAACGCATTGCTCTTGGCGGGCCTAGGGTTAGCAGATAACCAAGATCCCAAATGTACCTCCGCGCGGAGCACCCTGAAACAGAAATACAGCAGCTCGAGCTGATTCTGGCCAAATCATTTTGGGAAGGTGTCGGAGAATGTGGAGGTAGAAGATGGAAAGAGATTTGAATGCATAAGAGACAGACACTATCTCCGACACCACCAGCACCAACACATAAAGCGGCACTGTCGACATACAGTGACGCTAGTCAGTCCAGTCCGAACATTTGAGGGGCGGCCAATGGACAATTTACGAAAAGGTGGATGCATGGCGAAAAACTAGTAGATTTCATACCGAGTACAATGAAAGGGCAGAACAGCGCCAGAGGACAGCGCAAACTGCAAATAGAATGTGAAAATATTCCACGGAAATAGGAACTACAAGCTCTGTTAGGTCGAGTCGAGCTTCTAGTTACCTGTGATCCTTATGGGCAGAGACCCAGACCCAATCATGGGTGCCCGGCACGGCAGGAAGACCTGGCCTAACTCTAATGTCGAGCCTCCCTATATCGGAAACATGCTCGCGAAGAGAAAGGGTTCCGTACCCGATGGGCTCAGGCACAAAAGGGATAACGATCTAACCCCTGGCCCAACTCTACTGTCAAGCTTCCTATACCGGAAATACACTTGCAGAGAGAAAGGGTTCAGTACCCGATGGGCTCAGTCGCTATTGGGACAAGGTCGCTCAGCTCGAGAACGCCTTGCTCTCAAACGTGTGGTGTGAGACTCGAAATTGGCAAGGAGTTCAATATGTCGGTGAACGACACTTCGGCTAAGAAGGCGAAAGAGCCGGGGTCCAGCTCTTCTGTTGAGTTCACCTCTTAAGGAACCAGGCTCACGGAAGAGAAACGGTTCAGTACCAGGTGGGCACATGTACAGTACGTGAAATTACACAAGAAATGTTCATAGACGGTGGAAGACCTCGTGCGAGAAAGGCGTGAACGACAATCGTCTTGGTGAAGGGTCACCACACACCCGCGTACCCGGCGACAGGCTGTCCCGGACTAGGGAAGCCTTCTACCTGAATTACAGGCGTGACGAAAAAGGATGTGCTGGACATCGGGCGTCCAGACCACAAAGTGGCCAACCAAGGTGCAAATAACACAGTTCTACTGTGGATCTTTCAGCACAACGTACTTCACGCTGCCCAGCGAATATCACACGATATATTAGTTGTGGTTATATGAGAGCGAACGCAGAAGAAGAAGAAGAAGTATCACCAGAACAACCAGTAACGCCATCATTGATATCACTAACACATCAACCATCATCAGTAACATCAGTACTATCACCATCACGCGCATCACCACAATCATTATCATCATAACCATAATCATCCTTATCATCATTATCATCAATCATCTTTACTGTACGATGACCTCAGCTTCTCAATTACAATTGCGATAGTACATTACAACAATGCATCGTAGCAGGGAGGACCAGGAGGAAATGTTATTTTGTATACTTCCTAATTTATATCATCATTTCTAGAGACGGTGTTATACTATATGTTACGTGTTTTCAGATGAATCTAAACCACCGTGTTTGTTGTTCATAATGTTATTTATGTTTGTCAACATCAAGTCATGTCTGTCGGTGAGTTTGTGCAAGTAAGTGCTCACTTAATCCAGTGGATTCAATAGAATTCATTCTCAAACGTGAGATAATTTATATTACCCCTTGTTTTTCTCATTTACTGTCGGCACAAAGTATCGTATAATGTGATTATATACACTGATGGATCTGTGATTAGGCATGTTCGCAGTGTTTGGGCCTTCACAGCTCAGTGCGCAGGTAAAACGATCGAGGAGGAGAGTGGTGCCTTTGCAGTCACTACGAGTAGTATGACCATGGAGACTATGGCGGTGACCAGGGCATTTGAGTGGGTATGCACACAGAAGGTAACACATGTCTGCATCTTGAGTGACTCTATGAGTATGATTAAGAAGGTACAAGTCTCGTTCGCGAACAGTGGATTGAGACCTTGAGAAAGGCGAGCCTGAAAGTGGTTACATTTATTTTCGTGCCCGGACATGTGGGCGAGCCCAATGAAAGAGCGGATCGATTGGCATCATGCGCGATTGTGACATAGGGCGATGGGGCAATGGATCGTGCTGACGTTTTGAATTCCTTAATAGATATAACACGCGAGAGTGAGACTAATGTGAACGATGATTCCTTTTCAATGGCTAGGATTAAATATCAGGGATCGAAATACGGTGGTGCTAGAAGTGAACATTTTGGAGGACGCAGAATAATGATGGTCAACCAGCATAGGACCGGTACTGTTAGCAGAAGTGTAATGGCAGATACACTCAAGGAGAGATCGAAGCAACTATGGACGTGTCCAGTTTGCAGTGATGATGATCCGACGACTAACTATCTAACAAAGTATCACTTGTCGTGGAAGCACAATTTCATCAAATGGGAAAACCCTAAAGAAATCTAAAATAAATGCAAAATAACATACCACGTCTTAAGGCAGATATCTCCTATTTTCAAAAACAAATATGTGAACATGGCCATCAAAATTGTACTATATAAAACGATAATAATTACATCAGGAAACTAGCAATGTCAAATGTGGACATTAACAAAGTAAGCCAAAATGAAACTTGTTACAACATAAATGACTTGTCTACTTAGAATCATCGGAGTAATATTAAACGATAGAATCATAAATAAAACATCATTAGACCAACAAACACAATGCCAATTATGGCTTATATCAGAGTACAACCGATTAAGTGGTTTTCACATTCTTCCAGGCTACCATCAGACAATTATCCTCAAAAAAGCATTACTATACAGACACGATGATTACAAAGTCAGGGGCAGACCATCTAAACGATAGATTACAGAAATAAAAGTCAACAAAAACATGCATATATAATGTACACACACGAGCCATCTCCAGATAACGTTTCTACCCCTGGCGCTGCAAGCACAAAGGGGTAAAAAGAGAAACGAAAGAAAGATGACGCAGATTATACACAAAGTGAACAATGAAAATCAATGGATTACTCGAATAGCGACACCTTTTATTAATTTATTTGGAGATGGCATTAGGAAATGTTGTGCCTTTTTCTGCTAGAAATGTTTCTAACTAAACACATCAGAATCGAGTCTTTCTTGAGGCCGTGTGATTTATATCATAATTTTCCTAATAACTTCCAATGAATTCACACTATCTCTACACATTTCTGTATTTCCTTCTGACCAGATCCTAACATTAGTTCTCACTGGGCCATCTTCAGTAGATAGAGTGCTGGAAGCTTTTACATCAATGAAACTCAAGTATGGAGAAAGCACCCGCTTCAAGATGTTGATTAGCATGATGTACACAAAAGGCGTATCCAACGTTGTGTTTCAGGTGAGAGCGCAAACTATATTTTGAGAAGATTACTCTAATATACAATCATGCAGCATGTGAAAGATATAAAGGATACACCTGTGGTCTTTCAGAGCAACCATTGTGCAACAGTAAACTTTCAGTAGATTACATGACAATACAAATATAATGAAAGTTCCTCCTTGTAGAAGCGTAAAAATAATTTCATGTATACAGTGAATTTCCCTCTGCAGTGAAAAATTCATAATCCCAGCATTTAACTACTGCTATGGAAACCAGATGAACTTCATCCATGACCAGGGTACAAGCTGTCAACATGTACATGATACCCCCGGTCATCAAGATGTAGCACTTAGTAAAAAGTAAAGTAACCCATAGCATTTATTAATGCCGTAGGGGTGTGAGATGTTAGCGATCTCACATTTCAGAGGCTCTGCAAATGAGGGCGGTAGCAATCTTCTCTCCCTCGCAGTATTTACTTCCCGGAATAAACCGGTACCCATTTAAGACTGGCTCGACCTGGGAGCCAGTGCACTAACCACTGTGCTAACGCGGCTCCCAATATGTATCTCCTCTATATGTAACATATGGGAAGTAGTATTAAATTAATTATGTTCACGACATGACAATTCCCTGGGATGCTCATCATCAAGGAAACATGTTAGCCCTGAATAAATGGAGAGTATTCTTCTTCTGTGTTCGCTCTCTGATAACCACCACAAATAATCGAATGATTTCCGCCGGGGAGCGTGAAGTACATTGTACTTCTAGTTCCACAGCAGAACTGTGTTATTTGCACCAAGGTTGGCCTAGCATATCTGAAGCCCGAATATTCGAGGCCCAGCACATCCGTTTTGATGGCTTCAATTCATGTAGTGGGCGTCCCTAGTCTATGACATCTTTCCTATATGTCACCAGACGGCGAATGTGTATTGCCTCTACACCATGACGTGTTATCACACACTGTTCCCTTGGACTTTCTACGCCAAAACATATCCCTGGGTGGAAGTCTCCATGGAGATGGTAGTCAGGAATTGAGGCTTGAGTCAACCACGTATATCTCGCACGAGGTGCTCCACTACCAGTGAACTCATCTCGTGCAATTTGACGTATTGTGTCTGTGCCAATAGGGTGCTAATTGTTTCTCTCCGTGAGCATGATTCCGATATAGGAAAACATCGACGTTAGAGTTGGGTCCTTGTTTGTTTGCCCTCTTAGTCGAAGTGTAATTTACGGACATCGTGAAACTCTCCTCCAAGTCTGAATTTATATATTTTTTAGGAGCACTGAGGTATGAAAGCTTTGTTCTGGAGCTGAACAAAACTATCTCCGCAAACATGATTTCGGTATATGAAAGCATCAATGGTAGAGTTAGGTCTGGTCTGTTAGGAACATCGGGGACTAGAAGAATGTTCTTGAGATGAACAACACTTTTTTCCGGTTTCGTTTTAGCATTTTCCATTTCCGTTTGTACGTAACGTTGCCATATGGCTCTGTTCTGCACTCTCATTGTACTCCAAGACGTTATGTTTTTTATTCTATTATTGTTATCTATTCTTGATATCTGCCAATTTCGAAACAATTGCATTGGTTACCTCTCCAATGCTCGAGCAGGACTATGCTGCAACACTGTGTGTTGGCCGTGACATTGTACATAATGAAACAAAGGTGTCGGCTATATTTCTTGTGTTTTGCAGTTAATTCTCATTCCATCTGCAGCCTCCACATTCCCTGACACGATCCAAAACGTTTTTGTCAGAAGTAGCTCAAGCAACAATCGTTCTGTTTTCAGGGTGCACCATGAGAAGATACATTTAGGATCTTAGTTATCTGCTAACCCTGAATCCGCCGTTATCACTGCCATACCCTTTGCACCCAAATTGGTGGTCTCCACACCACAGTGAACATGGTCCAAATGTGGACTGCTACGGGTACCTGTAACAGGAAACGATTTTTGGCAGGACAAGTTAACTCATGGCTCCAACTCTGCGTGCTGCGGAACCATAGAAAAGCAACATAGCCTCGAAACATTTACCGACACCCCTTCCCCCTAGTGAGTAAGAGACATCTTCTTAAAACATTGCACATAACTGAAAGTTGGAATCTTCTGAGTATGATATAAATACTCATGATGGCTACCTCATCGATACCACAATTGCTCCATCGTTCGTACTTCCTGGGACCCAAAAAACGACGACGAAAACAACAGCACTAGATACTATCATGACAATAATTAATTATAGAATGAATCTCTCATGTGTTGCTTGTCCCCAACATTTTAGCTAAAAAAATAAACATATAGCCTGTTATGCATGTTGTAAGAAGTGTCTAAGAAGGTTTGAAGTTGAGTTAGCTGTCTCATCCTATAGGTCAAAATGTCACAAAAATAGGATGTGTCAGACCGACATCGCAGCCAATCTGTAATCCCTGGAACAGCACATTCTGCATTACATCTTGCTATTCAGCATCAAAACTAATACATAAGCAAATGAATATAATGAGCAATGCTAAACATGTACAACTAACAAGCCGCTAGAATTATATGTCTCATGCTTTTTCCTATTCATCATTGTTAGCTACATTCCCACAACTGTCCAAAGAACCACACAAGTGGTGATTTGACCCAGTGAACTGTGAATATAAAGACAATTATCATGTGGAAAGTCTAAAAGTATCACGAGTGGCCCAGTTAATCAAGGACCATGTTTCAGGGAGACCAAAATTAGTACACGTGCCGTGTATCGATTGGTTTTTCTTGTAGAAACCAAACATCACGTCATACTTACAATCACGTTCGTATTCTCTCTGAGTATGGGGATTTTTCTCATAGCAATTGGAATCGCTGAGAGTTAGGTTCGTCTGTGCAAGAAACAAAACGCTAGTGAAACTCACTCCTCCATAACACAAAAAGATACTATATTGCAAGCAATTTCTAGGGATAGAAACGTTCAAACAAAACAAGAAAGTCAACTATTGACGCTATTTTATGTTTAAAAACGTTTGCTGTATAATAGCTAGATAGATCGTGGGTTCCATTTGAGCTACATCGTCGGGTTTACAATTTTTATAAAATGAGGATTATCACTTGATCTACATAGTTACGATATATTGCGCCATATTCCTGGCAGGAAGATATTAGCTTGTTTTATAAGGTATGAGTACATATAGGGTAACCAGAATACACAATCATGTGTCTCTTTGAAACTCTTGACTAGACAGTTAATATTTATATGTCATTTGAGGTACTGATTAAATCTAAGTCCGGAAGCATACACACAATGTTGATGAAGACGCAAACTCGTTCACATGAAAGACCATCATCTACACAAAAGGCTAAGAAATGGAGAACTAAAGACTGACTCTCGTGAGGCCGAATGACAGAAGAAGCATTTTAAAGACATTCTTAAGGAGCGAAAGTATGCGTGGTAGTTGAATGGAGACCAGAGACATCGCCAGACATTTCAATTGAGACGAGTCTACTATAGTAAATCTGCACCAACGGTTCCTGGCAACTGGCAACAGCTGCCGTCGATGACCTTGCCAGACTTGGTCAACCTCCAGTGACAGCACTAGCTGAAGATCGTCATATTATTTGAGGCATCTGCGCAACAACTTCCAAAGGCAACTTAGAAAGCAACTTATACACGTGGAACTAGGGGACTTATTAGAGTAAATACTGTGACAAATAGACTCCTCTGGCTTGCAAAGTCCTGAATTTGATAATATACTTACCGGAAGCCACCGAACCAACAGACTAGAATGGGTCCAATAAATTATTCACCGTCTAAGGCGGAATTGGAATCGATGATGTTCTCTGATGAAAACCGGTTCAGTGACTGATTTTTAGATGGGATAAATGGAGTATGGCGTCGTCCTGGATAAATATATGCTGCCGTGTATATAGTCCAAAATCACAAATATGGATGAGTAAAACGTACATGTTTGGGGTGGATTCTCCTATGAACACCGTACTTAATGTTTTCACAACTAACGTAATCGCTCATGTCAAATAATGCACGCAAGTAAATTTACTCAAGTAATTCGACCTATGGTAGTGCCTTTCTTCCCAAATCGACAATTTGTTGGAATCATTCAGTGTGACAATGTTAGGCCTCATATTGATGATATAACCAGACATGTCTTATCCCAGCAACACTATTTAGTGCTGGATTGGCCTGCAAACTCTATTGACATGAACCCACGTCAACATGCTTGAAATGAGCTGAACAGTGGGAGACAGCATGACATCAACAATGTGAATTACTTCGAGCGATATGCATTGTAAAATGGAACACTATATCCCAAAAAATCTTCATGAGACTGCAATAGTATGAGATGTCGATGACAAACTTGTATTGATGCTGCTTGTGAACACACCATGACAAGCTTGTATTGATGCTGCTTGTGGAACAACATGACAAACTTGTATTGATTCTGCTTGTAGACACACCATGGCAAGTTTGTATTGATTCTGCTTGTGGACACACCATGGCAAGCTTTTATTGATGCTGCTTGTGGACACACCATGGCAAGCGTGTATTGATGCTGCTTGTGGACACACCATGACAAGCGTGTATTGATGCTGCTTGTGGAACAACATGACAAGCGTGTATTAATGCTGCTTGTGAAACACCATGACAAGCTTGTATTGATGCTACTTGTGGACACACCATGGCAAGCTTTTATTGATGCTGCTTGTGGACACACCATGGCAAGCGTGTATTGATGCTGCTTGTGGACACACCATGGCAAGCTTTTATTGATGCTGCTTGTGGACACACCATGGCAAGCGTGTATTGATGCTGCTTGTGGACACACGCGATATTGATGACGTCTGTGACTTGATAGGAAGTGAAATACATGTTTAAAGCAAAGGTAGACAACTACTTATTATCCGGTTGTGTATTGTTTATTTTCTTTTAATGCTGTAGAAATAATTCATGAAATGCTTCATAAATTATAAAAAATTAGCTTCATATCATCTAAAATAAACATGCGCAGTGGTTCATGTAACAACACACTGATGTGTTTTTAAAGGTTTCTAGTATGTATACAAATATTGAAAAGCAGTTTTACTTTAAAAAATACACTTATAAAATGGAAGTTTTATTCACATTGTTTGCTGTTTACAATAAATATTTGTGAGTCGATATTGTTGAATAACTATATCTCCAGAAAGGTACATGTAGTTATATTAATCATATATGTTTTAAGAAATGATTATTTTTCTCCACCTATTTTGTTAGGTCAGTTGTCTAAGACTTCTCAACACAATTCTCAATCTCAGCAAGTCTGCAAACATGAGGGTATTTCTACAGTACGAATTGGAAAACGCAGGATTATATGTGGACAAGATAAACGAGGTTGTTGTCGTTGTTCCTATTGTAATGTGTAAGCAATAACAGAGTAAACTGTAATAGATAACAAGAAACAAGAGTATGTCTGAAAGAGAGAAAGAGAGAGCGACAGATAGACAGAAAGAAATAAAACAGCTTTAATTCACCGTTCATAAAATAATATGTGGAATTCCTATAATATACACTTCACATATAGTGTGTGTTTGTCGAACTCACTCTCAATTTCATTGAAAATAAAACGCATATCTCTTTGAGATGTGGATATATAGAAGAATACGGAGAACATCATGGGAATAGAAGAAAACAACTAGGTCTTAACAACACTTAATATGTTTGTTTGTTTATTTGTCGCTCGTTCCATAGTATCAGCACGGATATTCGTGCGATTTCCGCCGTTGTACCACCGTTATGCGCTTTGTAGACCCAGCACATCCTATTTCGGCATGGCTTGGTTTCGAGTGGGATACCTTAGCTTGTGGCAACCTTCGTATATGTCGCCAGTTGGCGAATGTGTACTGACTCTACACCGAGATGATTTGTCCTTTACGTCTATCTTGCATGAGGTGTTCCACAGTCAGTGAACTTGTCTTATGCAATTAGATGTATTGTGCCAGTGCATATCGAGTTGCCAGAACCTTTTCTCATCCGCTGGCCTGGTTCCAGTTTAGAAAGAACTCGGCAGAAGAGTTGGGCTTCTACTCATTTTGTTCTCTTAGCTGAGATGTCGTTCACTAACGTCGTGAACCTCTCCTCTAAATCTATACATATATTTAGATGTGTCGGGGACACGCATGCTGTTCTAAAGCTGAACATAGCTTGTCTCCGTGGACGATTGTGCCTGTGCCAATCGGGTACTGAACCTTTTCTCTCTCTGAAGATGATTCTGGTATAGGAAAAACTCGACAGTAGAGTTGGGCCCGGGCTTGGATCACCGGTAACTAGAAACGTGTCCTGAGCAAACAACACTTTAGTTCAGAATTCTTTAATACGTTTCTGTTCTCTTTGCACATGTCGCTGCCCTATAGCGCTGTGCTTCCCTCTTATTGTACTTATTATGCTACCCTTATGGTGACTGACGCATCGATTCTTAATATTTCTCACAACCTCTGCCCATTTCATAACATCTGCATTGGCCGCCGATCTAATGTCCATCGAACTGACTATCTTCACTGTTTTTCGACAGTGCTACTTCATGTATTGGCGTAGAAGTGTCGGAGATATCACCTGTTTCTTTGTAGTCCAATCTTTCCATCTGCTACCTCCACATTTAAAGACACGATCCCCAAATGGTTAGTCAGAATCAGCACGATCAGCTTTATTTCTGTTTCCAGGGTGCTCCACCAGGAGGTACTTTTGAGATCTTGGTTATCTGCTAACCCTACGTCCGCCGAGAGCAATGCGGTACCATTTGCATCCCACACTTAATATGAAGAAAGACTTAATGGAGTTAAAAGATGAGGCAAATAAGATATGTTGGACATATTAAAAGACACCTTGTTGAAGACCTCACTTGAGGGTAAAGTCTAAGGGAAATGAGCAAGATTTATGCAGAAATACAAGTGGGGGAGTAACATCAAATGATGAACACGTTACAGTCTAGCAGATTGAACCACCAAAACGAGAGTCATGGGATATTGGAGGTCTGCTGCAGCCAACCTTCGGTGTGGAAACGGCACTTGACGATGGTGATGAGATGGAAATACCTAGGACACGTTCTTAGACTAGATGAAAATAGATTGAACCAGCAAGCCCCGATGTGGACTCCTACAGGGGAAAGAAAAAGAGGAAGACCCAAAATTACCCTTTTTCTTTTTTCTTTCGTTGAAATATGTCTATATCTGTAATTATATCTCCTAAATAAAACTCACTGCCATTTGTAGTTCACACGATGGTCCATCGAGCTTTGATTCCACTGGTGTATCCTCTGGCCAGTATGTCTGCCTCAGCGGTTCATATTCAGAACACTCCTGAAGTATTTGTCGTTCGTTTCTTTGACCAGTAGCTCTATTCCCTTGCCTTCTGACTCCTCGGGGCAAAATTGAAAAGAACTCTTAGTAATTGGAGTTGGGCCCTTTCGAAGTATAGGGCTCGGCACTGTCCCTGCCTCAACGTCCGTCACAGGGCAGTTACCATAACTATTATTGAATATAGATATGTTCCCATTGTGTTTTGCAAGTAGAATCCTGATAAGTTGTTCGCCTTTTGTCTGGTTTCCTCCGTCTTCAGCACCTTGCTTACTTGGGCTGGACTCTGGTCCTGTTCGAGTAGGACTGTCCGACCAGTCTTAATTTCTAACGCCTGATGGCTGAACTAAGCTCCACCACCATTTCTATGCGATGGCCTCGATGGGCAAAATTACTCTAAAAAGCACCATACTGAAATAAAAAGAAATAATAGGCTGTAAGTCCATCATCATTGTCATCATGTGTCATACCGGATGGCGTAGACGATCATGGCTATCCACAGCTCTCCATCTCCAGCATTATTAGTCAAGATCGTTGTTGTTTTCCTGTCGTGCCAGGTTGTCAGACATGTCTCTCACGTTGTCGCCCTCAGAGTATGTTGCCTTCAATCTTACATGCTGTGACTATGTTCTCCAAATCTCCCTGTCTCATGAAGTGAAGATTGCCTTTTTCTTATATTATTGATTAAGATCCATTTTGCATTTGACTCTTTCAACATCTCCACGTTGGTTTTTCTGGTAGCCCGTGGTATTCGCAGCATTCTTCTGTGGAACCAAATCTCTATTGCCTCTAATTTCCCAGTTTCCTGTTTGTTTACTGTCCAAGACTCGAACCATATTTTAGCAGGAGTTATATAGTACTGCAACTCTCTTCCTCAACTCTAATGGCAAGGTCATATTACACAATATGTTGTTCATTTTTCTGAATGTTGTTTTCCTGCCCTATTCTGCATCTTATCTCGGTTAAACTTTTTCAATCTGCTATAAAATGGCTGTACCTAAATATTTGAATTGGTGGACTTGATTTAACACTATATAATTCACTTTGATCTTGCAAGGTGTGGAATTCTGTTTCTTTGAAATAACCATTACTTTTGTTTTCTTTCTATTTAGGAAGAGGCATTTCGCTTTACTTTTTGTGGATACTACATTAATCATTAATTAAAACTTGAAGGTCTTCCTAATTTTTAGCAATCAGAACAGTGTCATCCTCATAACTCAAATTATTTATGTTATGTCCTACAACTAGTATTCCTGGGATATCAACTATTACACGCAATATGTTTTCACTGATAAAGAATCGGTCTGGTTAAAGTATACATCGCTAACTTCTTGATTTATTTGTTGAAACGAGCTAAATTGATTTCCTACTATTATTGCTGCTGTTTGTTTCCAGTTTATGTTCTTAATGATTCGTACATCCTTACTATCGATGTTAAAATTCTCTAGCATGTGTACAACTTCATTGTGTTTAACTTTATCAAATGCCTTTTGTAAGTCCATACAATAACTAAAAGTACAAGCAATGGACCGCAGGGCATGGAGAATCAAAATCTCTGTTCTATGCCTGTAGCACGAAAGGAAACAACTAAACCACTTTTTAAAATCAGTTCCCATGAAACTAGACAGAGAAAAAAATAATAATTAGATAATTTTGCAAAAATGGAAAGATAATGTTTCTGCCTAAAGATGCTGACACAAAATGATAACAAATTTCTCAATTATATACTTTTACTCGTTGGCTGTAATAATTCGAAGTGTCTTGAAATTCTTCTGTCTGTAAGTAGACTCTGTAAGCAGACTCTATACGTGATTCATCAATCTGAAAGAAGAATCAATGAATCCAGTGACATGCTGACTGGCATAGGCGATCATTCTTCTCAACAACTCTACCTCTTGTGCTGTACTAAGTTCAGTTAGTAATTTCGTTGTGCTCCAATGTGACAACCCATCACGACATTTTTCTCTTTATCTTCCTGCCTTTTCTCCCCTTGATCGTTCCAGTGGTTACTAGATTTTCAAGTTTTACTTTCCCCATAACATGACTTCAAACATCTCGATTGCATGCTTCTGATTTTTGCTACATTGCGTCGCTTTACTCCAAAATCTAAGAAGAATTGTATATTATGTTTCTTGGCTGCCCGTGGAGTTTTCATCATTCTTCTTTAAGAAAATACACTCACCAATCTGTAATTAGACATATCAGTCTGTAGGTAGAATAAACAATATGTAAATAGAGTCGTCAACCTGTAACTAGACATGTCTATGTGTAGGTAGAATAATTAATCTGTAAGCAGTATAATATCTGCCATTGTATATATCAGTCTGTAAGTAGAGAGGTCAATCTACATGTAGACCCAATAATCATCTATAAGACTGATCAGTAAATAGCATCATAATTGTGTAAGTAGACTCATCATTCGATACGAGGAATAACCAATCTGTAAATAGGACATATATGTACGTCTTAACTTTCATCAGAGCATGCACATTCCCACCTGCAATTTATGGATGTGAATCTTGGACAACCGTCAACATGTTGAGGAATATAGTTTCAGCATTTGAAATAAAAATATTACAGAAAATAATCATCAGAATACTGCGGACCACAAATGATCACCAACATATACAATATGTAATGATTGAAAGTAAATGAAAATGTGTTTAACAACATGGTTCTCTCTAGAAAGTTACAAATTTGTGGCCACATCAAATGACATGACAGCCTAAACGAAGACCATGCTAGAGGGGATGATGTTAAGGCAACGACAACGATGTAAGCCACGAAGAACCTGGTCGCAAGATATAAAATACCACCGGACATGACAATCACAGAAGTAAGTAGATTGGCAGTAGTTTCGAAAGGCTTTGATCACTGCTACATCCTGTCTAGAACAGGTGTAACATCTAGTGCGTTTACCGCTAATGTTGTCAACATTATTGGAGACGTCAGGCTTCAGATAACTCTGGACTAGTAAATCCCTAAAGTTCTTCTCGCGTCGGTATCTTGTTCCTGCTCGTTGTTTCAGTATGTATAAGTAATCTTGATAAAGATCTCTTGATCGAAACGTCGATTTGTGTGTATGATTAGGTGTTCGCAGTTATTAACAAAACTAAATCTTCCTCTATAAGTAGACTCATCAATCTGAAAGAAGACTCATCAATACATTCAAAGATTCATCAATCTAGAAGTAGTCATAAACCTGTAAGACTCATGAATATGTATGAAGACTCAACAATCTATAAATAGATTCATCAATCTATGAGTAGACTCATCAATCTGTAAATAGAATAATCGTTCTGTAAGTAGAATATCACTGTGTAAGTACAATCGTAAATCTGTAAATCGGTTCATCAATCTGAAAGTTCATTCAATAGTCTGTAAGTAGACACATCAATCTGTAAGTATAGCCAATGTCATTAGATTCATTAGACTGTAAGTAAATTCACATCCATTTGTAAGAATACTTGTCACTTATTCTTCATATCTCATTAATTCAGGACGCACAAGGAGACGGATTGGAGTATGACGATTTGAAAAAGGAAATTAGAGAATGGAAAATGCGCTACATCGATGTGAGCCTGTCCTTTTATGTTGATGTGATGTGTTGAAAAATACTTCGAATGTCGAATTCTTAGTTGCTAAAATTATGGAAGTTAATCTTGGTAGTGTGATGTCTACATCACTCGCCCTTCATCTAAGTTACCTGTATTTAGATACGACAACACATTTTACAAATTTTACTGTACAATCGGCGCTGGCAGCTGGTTGGTTGCTGATTCAGCAGTCCATGGGCTCATGCCCTTTAACAAAATACCATTAATGGCATTATATTGCTGAGAACTCAGTGGATTTTAGTCTCATCCCGGGCCAGAGCCAGAGAATAACTATTACACCACCAGGAAAGTAGGTTTCAATCTATGCACTTCGCCGAACAACTGCAGTTAAGATAGGGTTCACTGTTCCCATTCCACGCCAATTGACTACTTGTTATACCGAACTTCTCTATTGCTCCAGGCATGCAACTAATTGTTCAAGTCAAAAGTATTGTCACGTCCTGAGTTACTGTGCCTCTATGATGGGCCTCAGCCATATACAAAAATAGTTCTGTCAGTTTCCTCCTCCCCTGTGCTGCGCAGTACATCCCTGGCTCCCTCCCAACAACAAAGGGTGCATGCATATATAACAATAATAAAACATGAAACACATTGCAACAATAAAATAAAAGCATGAAACGCATACTTGTATAGATGACGGGTCACTGTGCTTCTATAGGATAAACTCAAAATAACAGAATGCCATCAACTAAGGTTTTCTGTTGCATGGGTGGTTAGTCTAATGGGCCATTGGTGAGACCCACAGACGCAGCCGCATGCGTTGCGCTGGCAGCAGTTAAAATGTATTTGTTTTTCTGAACTCAATCAGTGCAGAATTGTACCAGAAACCTTAACGAAGAGAAGCAAATATGGATTCCCTTTAAAATACCAGATATATTATTCTACTATAATACTCTGGAAAAATATTCGACAGTCTTTAAAATCGTCTAATGTTTCAGCTTCACGTATTCTTTTATGTTTGTAAGTTGTGTATATTCCTGGAAATGTCTGGCCCACTTAGTTAGTTAGTCGTCGGATCATCATCACTGCAAACTGGACACGTCCATAGTTGCTCCGATCTCTCCTTGAGTGCTTCCGCCATTACACTTCTGCTGAAAGTACAGGTCCTATGCTGGTTGATCATCATTCTTCTACGCCCTCCAAAATGTTCACCTGTAGCAACACTGCATTTCAATCCCTGATAGTTAATCCTAGCCATTTAAAAGGAATCATCATCCACATTAGTCTCACTCTCGCATGTTATATCTCTTAAGGAGTTCAAAACGTCAGCGCGATCTATTGTCCCATCGCCCTGTGCCACAATCGCGCATGATGCCAGTTGATCCGCTCTGAAAGAGTCTGGACCACTGATATATTGTAGCTTATGAAATACGCAAACTATGATACATCGGTTACTTCATTCATATGGAAGCGTGCGCGTGAGTTGCCGGGACAGAGAGGGGAGCACAGACTACCAATAATGTTCACATTCCATGCATGTTGTAAGAAACGACTAAGGAGGTTATTGGGTGGAGTTGGCTGTCCCATCTCATTTAGGGTGAAAGTAACCCAAATGCATATTTAAGTCAGATGTGTAAGCCAGAAAGATGCATATATCGCATCAATGCTATAAACCATGACACAATTTATTTCGTTCTCTGGTCAACATCCTGCTAATCTGCAGGAGTTCCAGAACGAATGCCGAAGAAGAAGATTATGGAAGCCATTGCCCTCTTTTGCTGCCTGCATTATGCTGATGATATCGATCTATTGGCTGGTTTCGAATAAGGTTTCCAGGAACTCACCTCAAAGTTGGAAGACGTTAATTGAAAATCATCATCATCAGGTGCCATGTCGACTGGCGTAGGCGATCATGGCTCTCCACATCTCTGTCTCCAATATTATATATCATAATCGTTGTTGTTTACCTGCTGTGCCAGGTAGTTAAATTGTCGAATATTTTCTCAAGTTGTCGCCCTCTGTCTCTGTTGCCCTGAATCTTTCCTGTTGTGACTATGTTCACCAAACCTTGTTGTCTCAAATCGTGGTTTTAAAAAATGAAGACTGTTAGTTTCTTATATTATTAACTAATCTCCGTTGTGCATTTGACACTTTCTAAACCTCCACATTATCTTTCTGGCACTCCATGATATTCTCAGCATTCTTCTGTAGAACCAAATCTCTACTGCTTCTAATTTTCCAATTTCTTGATGGTTTATTGCCTAAGAATCACATCTATATATTAGTTGGAAATATATCATAGAAATTATCATTGATAAAAGAAATATATCATAGAAATTATCATTGATAAAAGAAATATATCATAGAAATTATCATTGATAAAAGAAATATATCATAGAAATTATCATTGATAAAAGAAATATATCATAGAAATTATCATTGATAAAAGAAATATATTGATAGAAATTATCATTGATAAAAGAAATATATCATAGAAATTATCATTGATAAAAGAAATATATCATAGAAATTATCATTGATAAAAGAAATATATCATAGAAATTATCATTGATAAAAGAAATATATCATAGAAATTATCATTGATAAAAGAAATATATTGATGACTATTGAAATCAAACAAGAGATGACGAATATCCAGTTAAACGGTCATAAACATGAAGAAGTTATCACCGTAAAATATGTTGATCGCAACAAATACGTGATGATGACAACTCGAGAAATGAGTTTAATCTAATATTTGAGATAACAATGACCGCCATTGCAAGATTGAATATGAAAAGTAAGATCAGTTTTACAGTAAAGATCAATATATTCAGATCCCTAATTGCTAAGCATATATTTACACGGATGTGAACATTTGACACTTAATGAACATACAGATATAAGAATTCAGGCTTCTAAAAAATAAGCGCTACGGATGTTTGTTATGGATTATCTATATAGAATGTAAAACAAATATATTTGTCCGGCAGCAAATAAACATTCGTGCAGTTTCTTAAGAACCCCATTTTGCAGCTGTGAAGTAGCATAAACCTGTTTGGTTTGGACATGTAACGAGACATGACTCGCTTCTTTAAGATTATTATGCAGGAAACAGTCGAGTGTTGAAGCTGGAGAGTCGGACAAAAAATATCCTGGATTGATAACATCAAGGAATGGTCTGGGTGTGAATTTTATACACTCCTCCGAATTACTAAGGATACACTTGTTTGTAAAGTATTTTTTGCTGCTGTATCCAGTGTGATTAAAGCAAGGGACAGACTATGTAAATGATGGATCTCAGAAATAAAAGAATAAACGAAAACAAATATATATATATATATACAGCATACAATAAAACCGTCTCCCGAGCTCTCTTCTTCCCTGACGCTGCAAAGACTTACAAGCATATAACGCACAAAAAGAAAAGAAATATCCAGTGTGGCGCTACTATGACACTAACGGGTTATTGGTTTAAAAAAAAAAAATTAAATAGAGGAGAGCTTGTCATTGACTACTGCATGCTGATAGTACATTCTGGACACTTGTAGCATAATAATACATCTTAGACTGAAATGTCTGGACACTTGTAGCATAACAATACATTTTAGACTGAAATGTCTGGACACTTGTAGCATAACAATACATTTTAGACAGAAAAAGCAAACTTCGAAATAGATAATTTCTAATAAGGATGGAGATAATTATGTCATTTTGTTTATCGATGATTCTATGCGTCGGAAGGGGTAGCTACTGCTGGTAGTAGAGTAATAGCTGATCGGAGTGTGGTATATAAACAACTACATCAAGTGTGAGGACGGAGTGGAGTATACTGAACAACTACATCCATGATGGATGTCGTGGCGATTATTACATCCCTCATGTGTTTCGCTGGAACTCTCTATTTACTAATGGTCCGACTCCCAGTCTATGTTTCATATGATTCACAATGGAATGTGTCATTGCGAGTGGATAACATCTATAGCTGTGTCCAAACTCCAGGGTATCACATGATCTACTGTTCGTGACGTGATGATGTATGTGTTTATGAAAGAGAAGAACGACTTACGTTTAAAATATTCTAAAGCATAAATAGATGGGGTGTTAATAGTGGATAGGGGCAGAGGGCTTAAACTGCCTCAATATCACCTGCTTGACGAGACCATCTCTAGCTATGACACGACTGGGTTGTGATTGGAATAATTCGGTAGTAGTTGTTGTAGTAGTGAACATACAGCGATGAATGAGAATAATGTTTAACTAGCTGGTCACCGGAACCGTCAGCATGGATACCCTTCGTTATATTCTGTGCGAAGCTAAGCACTTGTGGGTTTGCCCAGAGTGATATTTTATCGGCTCATCATAACTATACATGTAACTAATACATCTAAAATGGATCTAAATACTTGATTTGCAAATTGACGAAGACAGACTAAGAAATGAACATTTACGTGACACCGACTTCTATTGGTATTTTTGAATGAACAGGATAATTATCAATATGGTAACATTCTTTCGACAACATCTTCTTTATGGACGCTCCGAATTCCTCATGATTCTCCGCAATGTGATATGCTGCAACCAAGGACATGTTTATACTCTGTGTGATGTCTCTTATTAATTATCGTCCTGGACAAACTCTTCTCTTGTTACCAACAAAACAGTCTTTCATTGCTAAATTATTGATTCGGTTATGTCTGTTTTATATCAAAGACTGGTAACCTTTTTGTGTTGGCGAGAAGTATTTAACTTTTTTCATGTGGTGTGGGGACCAATAACCAAATTATTTTAGTCATTTGGAGTTCCAAGTAATACATATTGTAGCACTGTCTCAGCACACGTCGCATTTTTAGATCAGTGTGATGGGATAGAAGGGCTGAAGTTAAGATGGTTTGTTCGTCAGAATTTGGATCATGAACAGTATTCTGCCCACAACTGGCTTATATATTCAAAAATCGCAGTTGAATCCTTATACTATTATTTATAAGTCATCATTCTTCGACTCTAAATGTTTGTACACAAAGTGACGTTTGATTTTCATATTTAAAGTGTTATAAATTACTTTATGTATATAGTATTTTCATTTCTAAATAATAACTATTTTTATTAAAATTTTTAAAAATCGTATGATCTCTGAATGCGGATTCACACACAAAATACAGACACAATCCAAATAACGAGATGTACAGATCATTTAAACATTCAAATAGAACACTAAAATAAAACAAGTCAAAGAGTTCAAGTAACTAGAAAGTATCTTCACAGAAGATGAATGATTCGATAAAGAGATAGAAACAATATGTCAAAATGCAAATGATGTGACATACCAGCTGTCACGTTTGCTATTGCACCCGCAAATCAACAGCGAAGTAAAGAAACAAATGAGTAATATCATGTTTATACCTACACTATGCTACCAATGCCAGACTTGGCTAATGCAATCAACGCATAATAGAAAGATCGAAACTTGTGAAATGAAATGTCTAAGGAAGGGCATTGGAGTCACCAGACTCGAGAAGATGTGCAGTGAGAACATCAGAAAGATAATAGGCATAACATCAGGCATTGAATATGTGGAGCAACAGCAGATACAATGGTTTGGA
Organism: Meghimatium bilineatum; assembly: GCA_034231615.1. Taxonomy (NCBI): domain Eukaryota; kingdom Metazoa; phylum Mollusca; class Gastropoda; order Stylommatophora; family Philomycidae; genus Meghimatium; species Meghimatium bilineatum. The sequence goes on from CM067320.1 coordinate 33,370,161, forward strand.
CATCTCATGATGATGAACGATCAACTTCCTATAAGAGCCTATACCACGATGGAATCATGATACAGAGCCAAGGGCAAACCTAGGAAAAGATGGACAGACAATATCAAGAACATCTTGGGTAAACATGACTACACCTCAACGAGAGCAACACACCTGGCACTAGAACGCAGACTACATCTCCTTCACAAATCCTTACCCCCAACAGCAATTGTGGAAGCTATGACAACAACACCAACTGGGGATAAACAATAGATAATTATCTCTTACGACGAGATGAGTTCTTGTCAACCACGACATTTATTTGTTATATTTTATATTTGATTATGTCAGATCTGTGTACCATAAACAATCATGTAAGTTCTGGTTCTGAATCACAGTGTCTGATTTATGTCAGATGAAGCTACTTTGCTGCGCAAGAAACAATATTTCACAGTGCTTTATTTATTCAGTGTCAAAATTAGAAGGAAGAATAATGTTTGTATTTTCTAATGTTTGTATTTTCTAATGTTTGTATTTTCTAATGTTTGTATGTTATAATGTTTGTATTTTCTAATGTTTGTACTTTCCAATGTTTGTATTTTCTAATGTTTGTATTTTCTTGTTTGTATTTTCTAATGTTTGTATTTTCTAATGTTTGTAAATTGACGTAGTGGTTAAGAAATTTGCGCTGTGCATGAGAACTGGCGGGATCGATTTTAAGTCTCAATGTCTTGTCTACATTGCATGTTTTCGGAGGCACCATATCGATTGCAACATACGGATATGGTGAGAGACAGAGAGAGGTTCAGAGAGTTCATTGGGAAGACATAGTTCTGGATGGAATACATCACATGACAACATATCACACTTTAAGCTACGAAGTTACCTGACATGAGTAATATTCCTGGCATGGAATCTTCAGTGATGTTGTTATCCATTCTTAATTAAGTGACGACAATTCTGTACCTGTGCTGATGTCTTCTCAACGTGAGACTGTTGGTGGCTTTCTCACAGAAGGAACAAGTTCAATGTGAATTAGAAAATAGACATACATTTGGCATAGGGTAAAAGTACTCAGAACAGGTGACAGTAACAACATTTCTTCCAATGATATAAAGGTATTAACTCACTGTAGTTAGATGAGAACAGTAACATGAAATTTAATGAACAAGTCTTCATGTCTGTTGTCGGAACTAGAATAGTGACACTGTGCCGTGCCATTAATATCGTTAGATTAGATTAAGGAAGTATTATGGGTGATTTTGATTGCCCAATCTCACTGAGAGTGAAGGTGGTCCAGAGGCGACACTGAAGTTCTTAGGAAGAAATGTACAGATATAACAGCCACAAAATAAACCTTTGACAACTAAGTCTGTTTTCCGGGCTACACCTAGCATTGAGGGAGTGTGAGAATGAACGCGGAAGAATAAGAAGCAATTATCACAATATGGACAACTATATGAACTCTCCGGGATTGGATGTGAGAGGATTACCTGTACTGCGTTCACCATTAATTTGGTTAATAATTATCTCTGGTATTTCCATATCGTGTTCATTCCCGTCTTTGAAAGACCATTTCCTTTACTCTCGTAGAAGAATAACTCAACTTGAGGTGAGATAAAAAGCCTGCAAGACTCACTCACTGATATACATATTTTCTTCTGTTTCAGGTGGAGTGTATCCTGCGCAAGATCAAGGTAATATATAGTGAATAAATACAAATATACATTTATTCACTTTAGTACTAAATGCAATGTGTGACGTAAGAGAAGACTAAGGGGATGTGGTGGAGTTTGCTGTCACATCTGATAAAAGTTTTGGTAAAAGTAAATCAAAACAAAGGTAAAGTCGGATGTATTAAGTATAAAAGCGCAGAAATGGCATACAGTATAAAAAATTGACACAGGGAATTTCATTCTCTGGAATACATCATGTTAGAACTTTTAAAATCAAAACCTAAATTGATGCAGAATGCTGGTGTGTCAATGCATATAAATAGTGTCGTGGAAACCTCTTTGGTTGTCAGAATGCTGGTGTGTCAATGCATATATATAGTGTCGTGGAAACCTCTTTGGTTGTAACCTGAGATGTATTTCTATTATAAGACATTCACATATTACATAGTAAGAATGCGTCTTTGAAACACAGTTTCTTGTACATAAATTTTCTCGTATCTTGATCCATCATGTCAACTTTATTAGTCAACATGGGTAAATGAATCACATACATAGGAAGCAGAAATGAGTTATATAATAAATCAGAACGCAGTAGATGGGATTTGAACCCGGTCCGTTCTGCTCGCAGCTATTTGCCTGGCATCTTGATTCAACATGTTTTCTTAATTCGACCACTTCGCAATCTCAAAGTTATCTACATCCCTTGGGATAGACTGGGGGCGGGGGGAGGACTTCGAAAAACGTGTTGACTCAAGGTGCAAGGCGAATATGTGTAAGCTGAAAGTACATGATGCACATCCCATCTTCTACCTTTATATCTTTTCAACAGGAAACAATTGCATATAACCACACCTACCTCGACTCAGTTGAAATAAGTATATATATTGTTATATATCGTATATGTGTGCCATACCACTAGTTGTAAGTGCACCAGTGACGTAATGTTGACCACATCATCCCTAATTATGCTGTCATTGAAAAGTACGGAGTTAAATCCAGCAACACCCAGCAACGATTTCCTGGTGGGAGAAATCCATTTTGTTTATATTCGTTATGGTGTTTTGTTCTTAACTGTTTTTGTTGTCTTGATAAAGGTCCCAATTGGACCAACACGTTGACTATTGTATGTGTTCTTTTTTTATTGTTATTTTCTATATTTTATTATTTTATATTGATAGTTTTCTAGTAACCTATTTACTTTATTTGCATTTACCTCTAATGATAGATACACGACAAAACTTTCGACATTTGAGATCACATTTGGCATTTTTTCTGCAGTCTGATCTGAGAGCGGACTACAGAAAAGGTGCAATTTCAGAGTACCAGTATGACCTACACTACGGACCTATAGGCCGTGAGTAACAAACCGTAAATCTGTTATTGTTTATTAATACTTTTTTTGTTAATAATATTGTTTGGTAAGTCTACAACATGATATAATTAAAAAATGAGAATTTTACAAACAATACATCTATTGTCTATTGTAAATCACCAGGTGGAAGCTGGTTGATAGGTCCACACTTGCCGTTAAGCGCAGGGGTGGGAGCCATACGTTTCTGTTCAATGCCAAATGTTATGTCTGTGGAGTTTTTTGTCTCGTGTTTGTGGAGGGCGGTCGTGATGCTATCGATCCATTTTTTTCTCTGTCTTTCCTTTGCTCTGTATCCAGTTGATCGTTTGTTATAATCTCTCAGTGGTAATTGTCTTGGGTTCATTCTCACAAGGTGACCAAATCATTTTATCTGACGTTCTGTATATTCGATACAAGTCATTATTCCTACTCATTTTCTGATATCCTCGTTTCTAACTCTGTCCAGTTTGGTGACCACATCTGCTTTTCATAAACACTTCATTCACATGTGATGATTTTTCTCTGATGCCAGATTGTTAAATACCATGTTTGACATTGGTAACAAAGTGTTAGTATAATAATTGTGTAGATCTTATCAGTCTCTTTATGTCCATAGTGATCTTTGGATGCAGGAGTAATGGTGAAAGATGATATGTCGCTGTGTTTTCTCTCTGCTAATTCGATCTAGCTGTAACAGCATACAATGAAAAATTAGACGTATAATATAATATAAGATGTATAGATGAAATAGTAATGTTGCGAAATAATGTGATGGGACTACGCAGCTGGGAAATTATTTGAATGAATTATGATTGAATGTTAATATCAGCGCGTACGATGCCGGGCTCACGAAGTCCATTAAAATAAGTTGGCTCAGAGTTCTAATTCAGTGTTGATTTATTAATATCTTCGTTTATCTCTTCGTTTCACTTTATTGGCTGTTTGAACGTTACCACAATCTTTTGCAATCTCGAGAGCGAACATATTTCACAATTTAAGAAACGTGATCGGACAATGTCCCTATGAGAATTAACTTTGTCAGAACGTTAAATAAACATATACAATTAGTATAAATAGACCTGTTAGGTGGATCTGATTGGAAGAGAGCTAGCACAGTAAAAATATAGTCATAACATCTCAAAGCGAAACATTCCTTGCTGGTGTCGGTCAGTTCTGCGAAAGATGTGCCGATCAAGAATTCTTTTGAAGAGCAATTGGGGAAGACTTGAAGCAGGAGTTTTCTTCACTATTAAAGCAGAACTTGTTGGCTAACTAAGAGACCCAGCAAAGGCATTAAATGTTCACCGCATGACGGTGAAAGCCCCCATGCTCTTTGGTAAGAAATATGCAGCCATCATCAGTGAGTTACCACCAACGTCGACAAATTCAGATATTAAAAATACTTTCTGTGATTAACATGCATACAGCTATCACTGCAGTTCCAACGGCTGATACGCTTATTTTACGTTGAGTTTTCAATACACGGGTGAGTACAGACAATATCTCATTGAATGATGTCATCGGATACGCGTATTTTACGTTGAGTTTTCAATACACGGGTGAGTACAGACAATATCTCATTGAATGATGTCATCGAGAAATATGAAGTGGGTAAATGCAACAGCACTGAATTTCGTCATCTACAAACATGTGGCGAACATTATTTTCTCGTTATTTAGTTATCTCGTTATTTTATTTATTATTTTTGAACTTCCAAGCCTATTCCGTACTTTCTGGTCGCACTCTCTATGAAGAAACTGGCATATTATAGATTATGCGCCTCCAGGGCCAGATAACTGGAACACATTATATGGAACAAAACAACAACTCACAAACACATGCATATATCACACAATGGAATTGGGTCAAAGAGCATGAGCCCATGGACCGCTGGATCAGCAACCAACCAAACACCATAGAGTATGCAGTTATACGCTGATGTAACATGGACTGTGTATAGACATGTGGGAAAGCTCAATCACTTTCATACAAGGTGTCTTAGAAAAGTTATGACTTTACAGTTTTATTGTAACTTTTCATTATATAGAAGCTCTCTCTTACTCTTAGCAGGAAAATATGCACTAAAGAAAGTTATTGTATTGAAGCTCGTCTCACTCCTACAAGTAAGCATGTAGTAAAGAAAGCCATCATATTGTCTGTTTTTTCACTCTTACAGGAGAACATGTAGTAAAGAAAGCCATCGTATTGTCTTTTTTTCACTCTTACAGGAGAACGTGTAGTAAAGAAAGCCATTGTATTGAAGTTTGTTCCACTCCTATAGGAAAACATGCAGTAATGAAAGTTATTGTATTGAAGTTATATCCGTTCCTACAGGAAAAAATGAAGCAAGGAAAGTTTTTGCATTGAATCTCAACCTTCTTGTCTTTTCTTTAAACTCTGACATTTCTCCATATCCTATGATCAAAATTTGTTTAATTGTCTAGCACCGCAATAATTCATCTACTTAAAATTAAATTCTCTAATAATAATTGTATCCTACAGATACCCCAGGGCCTAAAGGTCTCAGAGGTTTACATACTAGACATACTGCAGGAGACTTGAGAGACTGCAGATCGAATGAACAAGGACGCGTAAGTAATATCTAGCCGAAGACATTATTTTTCTAAACCCTGACTAACTGCTTCTTATAATCTTCTAATATTTAATATCGCCCGTGTGTCGCTGGGGCCCGAAATAGGAGCAAAGAATAGCAACACTGTTTAGCTTCCACGCATGTCGTAAAAGGCGACTAAGCAGGTTATGGGATGGATTTGGTTGCCCCATCCCATATAGGGTCAGTGACCCAAAGCCATGCTGCAGTCGGATGTGTCAGCCGAAATTCGCAGATATATTGCAGCATTGCTGTAAACCATGACACAACGCATTCCTTTCTCCGGCGGACTATATCCTGCTAATCTGCAGGAGTTTGAGAACGAACGCAGAAGAAGAAGAAGAATATTTAATATTAGCTCTAATGAAAGTCACTCACTACTTCTAATAATGTTTAGTTTTCACTCAAATGTACTCACTGCCACGTTGGAACAATTTCGCATACATATATATTATTTAGTATATCCTAAATTTGAATGATGTTCTACGCGAATTGTTAGATCGCTGATGAGGTTGTTAGATGTCTGATGTAGTTATTAGAATGAGGATGTAGTTATTAGAACTCAGATGTATTTATTAGAGTAAGGATGTAGTTATTAGAACCTAGATGTATTTATTAGAACTTAGATGTATTTATTAGAACTTAGATGTATTTATTAGATGTATTTATTAGAACTCAGATGTATTTATTAGAGTGAGAATGTATTTATTAGAACTCAGATGTATTTATTAGAACTCAGATGTATTTATTAGAACTCAGATGTATTTATTAGAACACAGATGTATTTATTAGATGTATTTATTAGATGTATTTATTACAACTTAGATGTATTTATTAGATGTATTTATTAGAACACAGATGTATTTATTAGAACACAGATGTATTTATTAGAACACAGATGTATTTATTAGAACACAGATGTATTTATTACAACTTAGATTTATTTATTAGAACACAGATGTATTTATTAGAACACAGATGTATTTATTAGAACACAGATGTATTTATTAGAACTTAGATGTATTTATTAGAACACAGATGTATTTATTAGATGTATTTATTAGATGCATTTATTACAACTTAGATGTATTTATTAGATGTATTTATTAGAACACAGATGTATTTATTAGAACACAGATGTATTTATTAGAACACAGATGTATTTATTAGAACACAGATGTATTTATTAGAACACAGATGTATTTATTAGAACACAGATGTATTTATTACAAATTAGATGTATTTATTAGAACACAGATGTATTTATTAGAACACAGATGTATTTATTACAACTTAGATGTATTTATTAGAACACAGATGTATTTATTAGAACACAGATGTATTTATTAGAACTCAGATGTATTTATTAGAACTCAGATGTATTTATTAGACCTCTGATGTATTTATTAGAACTCTGATGTATTTATTAGAACTCTGATGTATTTATTAGAACTCTGCTGTATTTCTTAGAACTCTGATGTATTAATTAGAACTCAAGATGTATTTATTAGAACTTAGATGCATTTATTAGAGTGAGGATGTAGTTGTTAGTGCGTTGATGTTTGACATATATTAGAGTGGTGGTGAAGTTATGATCATTCACATACGCATCTCTATGTCGTTTCCACATATGCTCACACACATGTACATCGAGATATTATGTGCATGATTCGCATGTACTTCTAAATATCCTGTTCACATATGATCATTCACTAGCACATGCAGATGTTATGTTCACATATGATCATTCACATGAACAGTCAGTATATAATGATTCCATGTATTTTCAGGACCCGATGTTTCCGCATTCTCCAAAATTATTACAGTCAACAGTTAAACCATTGACAAGGACTTCCAAAGATACCTCACACACCGCGATAAAAAATGAGAAGCAAGATGGCAACAGTGCTGCGAGGTTGAACATATTAGAAAGTCAGACTTCTGATGAAATATTTGCCAACATTTCGGAAAAGTCTAGAGTATCCGGTAGAGCTAGTACACTAATAACACCAGTGTTTGTAAATAGTAATAGTAGTTGCAGTAGTGATTCGCCGAAAACATTCAGTGAGATTTCTGAAGACATGGGTAAGAAAAGATTTTCAATAACTAGTGACATTTATGAACCATATGGTCTTCTGATAAAACCAGATCCAGTGAGTGTAACACGAACCAGTAGTCAGACACATGATAAAAACTGGGTATTAGGAAGCCCTAATATAAATCATGAAGCCCCTTTAATTAAAATAAGACAAAAGAAAGCTAGAGAGATGTACACAACTGAGAGATCGAATGATGTATATGACAGTGGTGTCTGTGTTGATTATCAGGAAACAGAATTTGAAGATGACGGACATAAGACATATATGAAGAACTATCAGCCTCAAGGAAAGGTGGCATTTCATGTGGGTGACCAGAGTGTGGATTCCAGTGATAGTGAAATGCAAATAAAAGATAGCCATTCTAACAGAAATACTACCTTAGAACAAGGGCCTTTAGGATGGTATAATCCTGGCTTGACAAATACAAGAGCTTTACCGCGATCAAAAACCATTCGAGAAAATTCTACAAACATTAGCCAGAAGATAAGCTGTTTGCCTATACCACCGTCTCCTACACCTGATTACAGTAATGACGATATCGAAAGTACAGATCTACCATTCTTCCCCAAGCAATCATCTACCATGAGAGCAGGCTTAAAGATTGCAGCTGCAAAAACATTAAACAAAATGCGAAACAAACATCAGATAAATCACCAAGATGCCCAATTAACAAATTGGGTTGATACGGAAGTTGGTCATGGAAAAACAAAACTATCTCAGACACCCCAAAAACATACAAACAGTCAATCTTCACAACGACAGATTGTTCCTAATACATACAGCTGCCAGATGAAGACGAGACAAATAGATAATGACTATACTTATTCGACCACAAATTTGCCACCAAAAAGCATACAACAGGCCACACAAATCAGAAGGGCAGTTTCTGATGCTCGCAACGCACAATCAGGTGATCTACGTACATGCACCCAAAGAGACAGTCAGAATGATGTATTATCCGCTGCATTAGGACCTGTCCCTGTGCCGCGACACGTCTTTTCCAAAGAAACGAAAGTGGGATCCAATATCTCAATAGAGCACTTCAGTGACACATCGCATGCATACAAGCATGAGCGGGAATCTTCAAGGAAGAAACCTACGCCTGCATCACAAGAGAAATCCATCACTCGATCCCTAATCTCACTGGCACCTACTGAAACTGAACATGCTCGAAGTAAGCAACATCAAAACAAGTCAGCAAAACGTCATGTTCAGAACGGGGACTTCAGGAGAGCATCTGTTTCCGAATACAGACAGATATTAGAACCACCACGTCGAAATAGCCTTGCCACAGTTACAGATTCAAGGGCCATTAACTGTGATAATTTGAAAAGAATCAAATCTATGGAGATGAACTTCAGTGAATTGGACAGTTTGAGATCATACAGTGCAGAAATTGGTCGCGTTCTCAGTGACCTTGACCAAGCTTTGGAACGTCACGGTTGGCAATCATCTTTTAAAACTAAATTGAAGCAACCGCGATATCCCCTTGCGGCATTTGTGTGAGGTTGGCAATAACATGAGCTACGGAGACGACTGAATAATGTAACATTTACCCAATACATATGTGGGAGGTTGAAAATGGCATGAATTATGTAAATGACATACGTAAACATTGAACAATTCCCTAGAAGACAGACTTGATGCTTATGGGATGTGGATAGAAACAAGAATACGGGAAGCTTGATGTAAAACGTAGACAACGAGCAAGAAGGTTCTAACAGCACTTCGTATGATAATGAACTATTACAGAAAATATAAATCAAACATGTACAATATTTTGGATATATTAAACAACATGACAACTTGTTGAAGATCTCACTTGAGAGTAGAGTCGAGAAGAGATCAACAAGTGGTAGATAGAGATATACGTCGGGGAGAAACATCACGAGATGGACTTGTTACAGTTTAGCAGAGAGCACCACCAAAGCAAGAGAGGGAGTGTTGGAGGTCCGTTGCAGATAACTTATTGCGGAGGGTTATGGGTTAGATGAAGCCTAACAATAGATTGTTCAGCCTTCCGTAGATGTTGTTACTATATATTGTGATGTTTCAGCCTTCCGTAGATGTTGTTACTATATCTTATGATGTTTCAGACTTCCGTAGATGTTGTAACTATATCTTGTGATGTTTCAGCCTTCCGTAGATGTTGTTACTATATCTTGTGATGTTTTAGCCTTCCGTAGATGTTGTTACTATATCTTGTGATGTTTCAACGTTCCGTAGATGTTTTTACTATATCTTGTAATGTTTCAACCTTTCGTAGATGTTGTTACTATAGCTTGTATCATCTTGATAGCAATGTCGTATTATTATTTTAAAGTCTATTCGTCGTTTGACTTGTATTGTTTCTCAATGAAGTGTTTTTTGGTCGACAATAAGTTGCATGAACTGTTGGCTGCTTTTTTGGTGTGATTTGGAATGTTTATGTACATTAAAACGGAATCTTCATGTTATCTGTTTCTACCTGTTAAGAGTGGGTGTCATATCAATTATACAATACATACAGAACCAACAGATACAACAATGGTTTGGTCATCTGGAAAGAATGCCGTGTGATTCATTAGTTTATAAAGCATAAACGAAGAGAGAAGAAGCAGAAAGAAGAGCCATGGGTAGACCTAGAGTACGCTGGATCGACAACATCAAAGAGACATTACACGAACACCAAATAACATTATCTGAAGCTGCCAGAAATCGAGAACAAGAACATTGTATCTCCCTCGACACCCGTAAAGGGTAAAAGAGGAGGAAAGAAGAAGGCCTGTTGAATGTTGATAAGTAAGAGAGAGTAACATTTATTGTCATGAATTTTGCTTGGTAATAAAGACATAGTTATTCACACGATTAATTGATTCATTATATATATATCATCTTTAAAATCACGCCCTGCAAAAAAGGTTAGCTATATATATATATATTAATTAATATTCTAATAATTCAAACTCTCTCTCTCTCTCTATATATATATATATATATATATATATATATTAATTAATATTCTAATAATTCAAACTCTCTCTCTCGCTCTCTCTCTCTATATATATATATGTGTGTGTGTGTGTGTGGTTGTGTGTGTGTGTGTGTGGTTGTGTGTCGTACGTGTGCGTGTGTGTGTCGTACGTGTGCGTGTGCGTGTTATAGTTTTAAGTAGATCAAGTGGTAATCAGCTGACCTTTTTTTGTCACGAGTATCAACTATGAAAGTAAAATTGGTGTCGTTGATGAAGTAAATGTTCTCTGATGTTTTTGTTTCTATATTCTTTGTTTTTGCTTTATTCGTTTTAAATTTCCTGGCTATCATTACATTTCCCTCAAAACGGAAGTATCTGTGACCTTCTATATAAATAAGACACGTTGACGTATTGAAAACATCTTTCTAAATTGATTTTTCTATAATTTTCGTTGGACATTATGTTTATACTTTGTATCGACAGTCAAATAAACTCACGGACAAATTAAAATGTATCATTCAGATGGTTGTTTTCCAATTAGCCAACACGTCTTATGTAAATGAACGGTCGTCAATTAGCTGTGTCAATGATTAAATCTGGGCTATGATATATTCGTTGACCCCCCACCCCCCCCCGCCAGTCATATCAGGTTCAGTTTAAATGTTTCTCATGCCTTCTATTTTTGTTCAAATAACTATTCTGACCCTCAATACTCCTTTTTCGACTGTTGAGACATAGATATCAGATCACAATGTTGTTATTCTTCGCTTTCCTTTCGCTCATCAATAGCAGAAGGGGCGATTTTATATATGAACTATATCTATACCGTTAATTCTAATGGTTTCTAGATACTATCAAATAATACGCATTATATATACATATATATATATATATTTTCACCGCCGAAGACGGATGTGTCGGGCCATTGACGCAAATAAAACTGCGACACAACGCATTTCCATTCTAAGGATTGCATCCTGCTGGAAATCCAGTAGGACGATGATAATGCTAAAAGAGAGATCCAGCGGGAATTTGAGAATAAACGCTGAAAAAGAAGAAATATATGTTCAAACTGAGGCACTGTAGGACATTAGATTGAATATGTTGAAATAAAACAGATGTTAGTCCTAGCATGACATTCCCACTGAATCTCTCTCAGAAATGTAATCGTACATGGCATTTGACATTTTATGTGCTCTGAATAACTTCATAACTTTCACAACTGATATTCTGAAGTAATTTTTTGCCTGTTACACAATCAAGCTACCACAGCAAGCTATGCTACACAGATACAGTGAAGGCAGGCTTAGAGATAGACCACAAAAACGATGGATCACCGAAATAAAACAGGCGACAAATTCCGCAATATATAGTCAGAACACACGAGGGCTATCTCAAGAAAACTCTTCTACCCCTGACGCTGAAACGCACCAAAAGGTTTAGCGATATCACAGAACTTGAGATGTCGCTTATAATCAGATTATTGTTATTATTATTTTATTTCCGAAAACACTAGAAACAGATGACATAATTTGAGCTGGAAGATATACATCCTAATCTATCAGCATTTGTGGAGCACTTGTTCGGGTTATGACAACATGTGATATTATCATTGTGTGCAAGAATAACAACATTACCCATCAACGGTTGCTTTCAAACTTTATAATTAACATCATTTTTTTAATCGTACATCGATTAATGAAATGTAAGCGAACGTTGGTTAAAAATCTGACAGAAACTGGATCCGTCAAAAATTAAAATCTCTCTGGAAGAAAAGGAATCTATACGCACTTAACGATCAATATTTGCATCTGCTGAAGTATTTAATGAAGTCTTCACATTTAATGAAGTCTTCACATTTAATGAAGTCTTCACATTTAATGAAGTCTTCACATTTAATGAAGTCTTCACATTTAATGAAGTCTTCACATTTAATGAAGTCTTCACATTTAATGAAGTCTTCACATTTAATGAAGTCTTCACATTTAATGAAGTCTTCACATTTAATGAAGTCTTCACATTTAATAAAGTCTTCACATTTAATGAAGTCTTCACATTTAATGAAGTCTTCACATTTAATGAAGTCTTCACATTTAATGAAGTCTTCACATTTAATGAAGTCTTCACATTTAATGAAGTCTTCACATTTAATGAAGTCTTCACATTTAATGAAGTCTTCACATTTAATGAAGTCTTCACATTTAATGAAGTCTTCACATTTAATGAAGTCTTCACATTTAATGAAGTCTTCTATAACAGTGATTCTCAGTCTCGCTCTTGCTAGTTGCCTTTCTTGGGACAATTTTGACTTCTCTTCTCCCCCAACCCCCAGGTTTATAAAATAGGTGGCTGTAAAGTACACTAAGACTTATTCTAGCTATTCGCTAAACCCTTTGTAGCCTTTCAGTGTCAGGGGTGGAAGAGTTTTCTGGAGATAACCCATTGTGTGTGTTGATTACATTGTGGATTTTGTGGCATCTTATTTTTGTAGTCCATCGTTTTCGTGGTGGGTTTTTATGTCTGCCTTAACTGTATCTGTGCAGCATAGCTTGCTTTGGTATACTGTCTGATGGTAGTCTGCTGATGTGTGCAAACCATTTGATCTGTTGGCTCTTAATATACCCAAAGATGCCGGGGCGGTGCCGGTTCTTTTTCTAATGTCCACATTTCTCACTCTGTTTCTTAGCGATATTCCTAGGATTCTGGGTAATCATGCTATTTCAACTGTCACTAGTTTACGTTTGTCTTGTGCTTTCGTTGTTCATGTTTGGCTTTGGTAGAACAGCATTGTCATAATAATTGTTTTGCAAATGTGTTATTTTGGAATGTAAATCTACATTTATGTTTCTGAAGATTGGTGTAATGTGCCCTAGGGCTTGGTGTGCTTTCATACATCTATTGTGTATTTCTTTGCTGTTCTTGTCGTATGCTATTATATTACTTATTATATTATTATTATATTAAGTATATGAATTCTGTCAACTGGTTAAGTCTATTGTTTCCATAATATATTGGTGTTTCTTTCTGTTCTACCAATCATCATTTTTGTACCCATACCTACACTTCGGTTTTTTTCTATATTTATCTTCATGTTAAAGGTTTGGGATGTTTCATATAATCTGTCTCTTTGTCTTTGCTCTTCTGATGCCACTAGTGCTTGGTCGTTTGCAAATAGCAACTCCACTAAGTTATCCTTCAGATTAATTTTTTCTGTTGTATTGGCCATTTTGCAGATGTGATCTCTGTATGTTATGAACAATATAGGGATAGTACACATCCATGTCTCACTCCCGAGTGAATTCGAAAATTACCAGATTTACCTGTGCGCGTTTTCACTGCACATTGTCTAATGACTTATATGCTCTGATATATACTTATCAAATGTTGGAGAACTCCATATGTCTGTAGTGTTATCCATAGTTGTGCTATATTCTCTCTGTCAAAGGATTTCTCTTTGTCCACGAAAGCCAAATATAAGTATTGGTTATGTTCTATCGCTTTTTCTGAAAGTTGTTTGACGGTGAAGCTTTTGTACATCTTTTATTTTTTCGAAAGCCCACTTGTGTTTTGTTGAGCTTTGGTTCTATATATGTGCGCATTCTTCTCTCAATTATCTTGCTAAAGATCTTTCCTATGTGGCTTAAGAGTGATATGCTTCTATACTTCATGCATTCACTTTTACTGCCTTTTTTCTTCCATTAGGGAACAATCACCACTGTATTCCACTCCTGTGGTGTCTTTTGTGTCTTTCATATCCCAATGCACAGTCTGTGTAGCCATTTTATTCTTCTTCCACTGCGTTCGTTCTCAAACTCCTGCAGATTAGCAGGATGTAGTCCGGAGAACGGAATGCGTTGTTTCATGGGTTACAGCTGCGATATCTGCGCCTTTTGGCCTGACACATCCGACTTCAGCATGGCTTTGGGTCACTGACCCTATATGGGATGGGACAGCCACTCCACCCCATAACCTTCTTAGTCACCTTTTACGACATGCGTGGAAGGTAAATAGTGCTGCTATTCTTTCCTCCCCATTTGGGCCCGGCAACACATGGGCGTAGCCATTTTATACCTGTACCTTATACCAACAGTGTATTATCAATGTCAGACTCGGACATTATCTAAATAAATTCAAGTAGGAAGCATGAGGATAAATGAAAATAATTCTTACAGCTGACGGGAATTGAACCAGGTGTGTTCTAGCAGCACCGAATCGAATTTTGGGGATGTGGTTGGTCAAGTACGGAAATCCCGTTTACTTGTGTTGCAAAGCGATTCGGTGCTGCTAGATCAGACCTGGTTCAATTCCCGTCAATTGTAAGCATTATCTAAATAACAAAAGTGAAAGCTCACTATAGTGCGTTCATAAATAGTTGTCCACTGATATTGTCTAATTTATCCATAATTACTGAGCGGAAATGATTTATATTTTGCATGAGTTCATTATTTCATAACCACGTTACAGATTTATGATTAATTATTACCTAGATTGAACGGATTTATCGCACCAGTCTCTACAAACGTTGTTTTAAAGGTATAGTCCGTTCAGAATCGTTTGCCGAGATGTTATGATTTATAATTCAAAAAGTTCTTGATGATTTCACATGAATTTTGGCATACGTTGTTAAAATGTCCATGTCGCGAAAACATATGTGTTACTTGATGTCTAGCTGTAACGGTTATTTGAAAGCGGCGAATTCTTTTGATGTTTGCCCATGTAAATATGATTTCGACCATAAACAAAATATTTTACAGTAATCTAGTGCAATGATGACCCATAGGCGTGTCCACAAAATTTTACATGGTGGCAGGTGTAAAAAAAATTTAAAATATATCTTTTGTTCGTAGAGTCAATTTGATATTGTTCCATGCTCTTGGTGTGAGTTTCACAAATGTTGTCGTTGCCTTTGAAATAATTACATATATTTCTTCATGTAAGGACATTTTGTCTGTAATAGTTGATCCAAGATATCTGAACTTCTGTATTGAATCAAGCGGGCTAATTTTTATAAGTAATGGTTGATGGTTTGCTTATAACATTTTTTTGAATTGCTTGGGTGGTATTGAGCAATGAAATGTTTTACAAATCAACTTGTAAATTTTGCAAATCAAACTTTTTTTAGTGTAGACTTAATCAGAGTAATGATCATTCATAATCAGACGAGTCAAATAGGTCGATTACTGTTTTCGGCTGAACAAACAACAAACCTTCCTTTTTCCAATATTCCTCTTCTTGGCGTAACACATGATCCTCACATTTCACCCAGTAGTCTTTATGTATATTTGATAGAGCCTGATTTGTAAGTGTCTCAATATCACATAATTTGAAAGTTGTATTTGTAGATGCTACGTGTCCTTTAACTTTTGCCCAAATTAGCTCTATAGGATTTAAGTGTGCATGATATGGAGGTAGTCTCAAACATCAATGACCATGTTCTTCAATTAACTTGTCTATTTTAAATATCTTTGTTCGTTGTGTCTGTTTTACAAGGTTAAGCAATTCGGGTTTCAAGTACCTGTCGGTAACTGGTATGTGTTCTTTTATGAGCCACGTTTTGATTGCATCTTTTGTACTTGATGATGTTGGGATTCTATCTTCTACGTTCACTACGTTATGGTATGAAGCATTGTCCATTATCAGACAAGAAGGTCTATCTAATATTGGAAGAATACTTTTTTCGATCCAGTCTTCGAATATGTGCCCATTCATTTCGGAGTGGTAGTCTCTATTGTCAATGGATTTTGAAATGAAAATTAGATGAGCATTCTGCAACAACCCATTATGTCTGCTACCTGCATGTGCAACTATCAAACGTTGCCCTTTACTACTTGGTACTGATCTTTTAATACTTCCATCTGCTAACTGCCATTCCTTTTCATTTGTATGATGAGCGTTGATCCAAGTTTCATCTAAATACACAATATCATAACCATTCTCGCGCATTCCCTTCACTTCACGTAAATACTTGCTTCTAAGAGCTACCAGATGTGGCTTTTCACAAATAATGTTTTTTCCACCAGCATACTTTCTAAAGGTGAAGCCTGCATTTCTTACAGTTTTCCATAATAAAGTTTTTGATATTTCAATGTCGTTATTAGTTTTCAGCCAAATTTTCAACTTTCTAAGTGTCACTTCTTCGTTTTTATCAAACATTCTACATATTTCTCTTTTTACTAGGTCCTTATCGAAACTGTCTATCTTTTCTTTCCTTCCTTGCTTTCGTGAATTTGTTGGCAATAAATATCCGCTTGCTTCCACTATTCGATCAAATGAACGTTTACACAAACCTAAAATATGCATTGTTCTCTTCTCAGGATTTGATAAAGAACAATAAAGATGTCCCTTTTTACGCTCTCTGCAGAAGTATTGATAAATCTTTATAGCAATGTTATGCTCAGTAAAATATTTCGCTTTCAGATTCATTCTCACATAGACTTGCAGAAGGTAATATGCTTAGTGCCACCTACTTTCTGTAAATATTGAGACGTGCCTCTGACTTGTGACTTGAAATCGAGTAAATAGCCGTTTTTGATTTCACATAATTCTAAGTTCAGGAAAAATAATATTTGGTGCTAAACGGGTATTTCCATATGTAACATTGCTTTATACAAATGTACAGTGGAAACAACTACTTTTAGAACGGTGCACATTCTACCGTGAGGGTCATGCCTTTATATTTAATAATCAGCTGTGAGATGTAAGCATCTACATAATCCAGCGGTTTAGATTAACTTTTTTTTAATATAGGTTAAATAAGGTATCTTTGAAACTGGATCACATTTCTTTGATAAAAAAATATTTCTATAGCGACATTATTATTCTAAACCTAACTTCAAATGATCAATCCAAATGAACAATACGTTTTTGATAAAAATAATTTAACATCTCGGCAAACGATTCTGAACGGACTATAGCAATACTTGTTTGTTGATTGTTTTAAAAGTACACGCGTTTACCATAACATTTACCACGCTCTCTGTTTTGTTTTACACGGTCAGTGGATATCGGTAAGAAACACGTGAAATAGTAAGTAGCACCAGGGTTTTTTTTTCGTAATCAAATATAACTTGTTTTTGTTGTCTATCGACTTGTATTCTGAAAAACAACACATTGTAGACATTTTAAAGTCGCAAACCTGTAAAATAACCAAAGTTTAAATATTTCCATACTTTCATAGTGCCCATGAATATATTCCTTATAAAATAACTTTTTTTCGTAACTTTCGATACTGCATGTTTTCTTGTGAAGGAATGCAGGATGGCTTTCTATGTTATGTTATGTTCCTCCAGGACCATAGGCGTATAGGGCAGAAACCATAGCTTTCCATTTCTGTCTTTGTGTTGCCATGTCTTTCAATTCGTGTGCGTTGTTCAAGTTCATTGGCATGCCTTCTTTATTAATGGTTCTTAGTAGAGTTTCTCTAGGTCTTCCTCTTTTTCTTACTCCGGGTGGCACCCAATATAGTGACTGATGGGATATTCTTAGGTTGTTCATTCTGAGAACATGGCCGATTTAAGTCCACCGCCTTTGCGTAATGAAGGAAGATATATATAGGTTTGTTTGTTTTCCTCTCTTATAGTAGTGTTAGATTTAAAGTCACTCCACTTACCATTCAGAATGGTACGTAGGCATTTGTTTTCAAAGGAGTCTAGTCTCTTAAGTGTGGCTTTTGTGGCTTTCCAACTTTCGCATCCATATTATAGAATAGTGATGATGTTGGAGTTAAACAACCTGAGATTTGTGGTGTTTCTTAGTGTGTTTGAAGTCCGGAAATCACGTAGTTTATAGCCTTTCTATAAGATGTGGAAATAAAGACTGCTTTACCATAGCAGTCGCCGTGAATGTGTATGTGGCATTGCACCACCGAAAGAAAATAAATCCTGTCCGAACTGTGTATTAAACAGGTACTAAAGTGTCTGAGAACCGCGTGCTAATCACACAGCCATGCGCTCCACAGAAACAGCTGAATGTGTATTCAAAAAGTATAGACTTTGCACATTTTAAAACATTCAAACACAACAATATATATATATATATTGAAATAATTGAAAGGATGAGCCTCCGGTTGTAACCAGGAAGTGATGTTTCTCATTAACAAGGATATTCATGATTTGGTTTAGGACTATTATAGGGAGAGACTCTTCCCAGATCAACCGTCATAGAACGAATGACTATAGTTATCAGCTAAATGCAATAATTACACATAGTAGCATCACATAATAGCATCACACAGTAGCATCACATAGTAGCATCACATAATAGCATCACATAGTAGCATTACATAGTAGCATCACATAGTAGCATTACATAGTAGCATCACATAGTAGCATTACATAGTAGCATTACATAGTAGCATCACATAGTAGCATCACATAATAGCATCACATAGTAGCATCACATAGTAGCATCACATAGTAGCATTACATAGTAGCATCACATAGTAGCATCACATAGTAGCATCACATAGTAGCATTACATAGTAGCATCACATAGTAGCATCACATAGTAGCATCACATAGTAGCATCACACAGTAGCATCACATAGTAGCATCACATAGTAGCATCACATAGTAGCATCAAATAGTAGCATCACATAGTAGCATTACATAGTAGCATCACATAGTAGCATCACACAGTAGCATCAAATAGTAGCATCACACAGTAGCATCAAATAATAGCATCACACAGTAGCATCACACAGTAGCATCACACAGTAGCATCACATAGTAGCATCACATAGTAGCATCACACAGTAGCATCACACAGTAGCATCACACAGTAGCATCACATAGTAGCATCACATAGTAGCATCACACAGTAGCATCAAATAGTAGCATCACATAGTAGCATCACATAGTAGCATCACATAGTAGCATCACACAGTAGCATCACATAGTAGCATCACATAGTAGCATCACATAGTAGCATCACATAGTAGCATCACATAGTAGCATTACATAGTAGCATCACATAGTAGCATTACATAGTAGCATCACATAATAGCATCACATAGTAGCATCACATAGTAGCATCACATAGTAGCATCACATAGTAGCATCACATAGTAGCATCACATAGTAGCATCACATAGTAGCATCACATAGTAGCATCACATAGTAGCATCACATAGTAGCATCACATAGTAGCATCACACAGTAGCATCACATAGTAGCATCACACAGTAGCATCACACAGTAGCATCACACAGTAGCATCACACAGTAGCATCACATAGTAGCATCACATAGTAGCATCACATAGTAGCATCACACAGTAGCATCACATAGTAGCATCACATAGTAGCATCACACAGTAGCATCACACAGTAGCATCACATAGCTCGTACAGGAGAGCCCTGGTTTCAACCATATGCATGTAATGTATTCGGCTCTGACGGAACATATATAGATTGATACATTATAGAGGAGCATAGGAAGAAACAGAAGAATTGTTAGGCCTGTTGCAGTCAACTTCCGATGTGTTAGATATGTTGCAGAGTCACCTTTCAATGGTTTAGATCTTAGCAGTCAACTATTTATGTGTTAGGTCTGTCGCAGTCAATTGTCGATGTGTTAGGTCCGTTGCAATCAACTTTCGATGTGTTAGGTGTGTTGCAGTCAATTTACAATGTGTTAAGTCTTTTGTAGAGTCACATTTCAATGGGTTAGTTCTTTTTTGCAGTCAACTTACGATTTGTTCGGTCTGTCGCAGTCAACACTTTCGATGAGGCATCAGATAATGATAATGCGCACTTTTGAAATTTGGTCATTTTTTCAATAAATAATTTGGGCATTACTAGTTTCAACCATCTAGCACGCATGTTTACTGCTACAGAGCAAGCCACACAAATAATGTAGCATGTTTATTTATAATTGAGAATCACATGAAGGAGAAATTGTTCAGAAAAATAATAACGATGGAATGTTTCTTATATATTGATAAAACAGATGAGTGAAGATACGGAAAATTACAAATGGAAATAACAATAAATAAAAATCGTCCAACCAATTACATTGCATATACAAATATTGTATGACAAAAATAATGCAGTAGATATTTTATATTTATATGATCAAGAGCACAGATACGTATTGTTAAAGTTTGAATCCAATATTAGAGAAGTTAACTAATATTCTACAGCAGCTCTCCGCGCTGCATCATACGAAATTCAATGATATCATTACATGATTGTGCATTACATTTCGTATAATGCAGCGCGGAGAGCTTCTGTAGAGTATTGATTACTCTCTAATATGAAGATTCACACGTTTGTGTGGATACTACTGTTAGACAATTAAACCAGAAGCATAATGGTACTTTCCGTGATGTATCCAAGAAACACAAATTTGAACTTTCTTGTGTGCCTGATTTGTTTTAGCAAGCATACATGAGCTCTTTGAAGGGTTATTGTATCACAGAACACGTGGCTTAACCGACAAAATAAACCAAACAGTGGGCAAAGTGTCACACAGATTCATATGCCCACGAGGAATTAGCGGTAATAAGACAAGATAAGGATCCTACGACAACTGTCCTATCTATACAAATAAAGATAGACATTAGTGCAAAATCGGTAGATGGGTTGGATAGATCTAGACCACAAATTGAAAACATGAACAGAACTCCGTGCAATCAAGAGCACGACCACGCGTCGGAAGGATAAACTCAATTCAATTAAGTTGGTTAAACTATATGCAGTTGCTGCTGCAAATAAATATGCGTTTGAAATATGCCGTTTGAACGTATCTGCTTCGCAAATTTATAAAGTCTCGAAATATATTGAATAGCAAACAATAGTACATAGGAATCGATGAAAGTAGGTAGGTGCAATCGGGGCGGCCGTGCAGTGCAAGACGCCAAAAGCAATAATCATGGACGCCATAATGTAAATTATTTGTTAACGTAAAGAAAGGGCACTAGCAGAATACACCACCAATCTCTTGAATTGATAACCACAGGCAAAATAGTAAGGGGTAGACTAAAATAAACACTCAGAAGAACAATACTTAGAGAAAGTAAAACAACTAATATCCATACTATTCAAGAACTGCACAGGATAGCTTTGAACAGACATAATTGGAGAGATCTTACCTCTGCCCTATGCGCTAACTTCAGCGTAAAAGGAAAATGAATGAATGTATGAATGAAAGAGAGGGCAGATGCTGTCTAAGGCGATACAATCCCTAGTATCAGCGTTGTTTCTAGAGACTGAAACTAATGAAATTGGCACCATACATTATTGTACAGTAAATATAACAGATGTGATGCTAATAACACCATCATTATAGATTCCACTAGTCGCTAAAAATACGGACCTAACAAAGTATTGTAAATATGTTTGCCACCATTGATGCAGTAAGATCAATATTCATCCGTGCTAATAGATTTTATTTGATTAAGGAAAAGCTGCGAATATTTTTTATTACATTCCAAGATTTACAACTATTCTTTGAATCTAGCTATAAATATTACTGAAACCTGTGATAGCAAGAGACACGAGACCTTGGGCAAAAAAAGAGAATTCATTCTGAATACAATGACAAGACATTGGACGGAAACGTCCCAGACAATAGATCAAAATAGACGAGACGGCAGGGTAAAAGGAGCGAGAGATTAGGTCGGAGAGGTCAGAACATTATGCACATTGGGGCGAGATATTGAGTTGAAGGTGGCGAGACAATTGGCATAAAACGGCAGCATCTTTCACTGAAAAGAGCCAGACAGTGGACAACCACAGGAATGAGACGGCAGACAGAAGAGTTCCAGTCAATCGCACTAGGCAGTAGATACAACACACACATTTAAGTACTTCATACATAGTATTTTATATTGTGTACTATATATATATATACTTAACAGGAATTGTTTATCAGTAAGATGATATTGCCTCACCACACAAGAAATCTTCAATTTAAGCGTTGTCTGACAAGCTTATAATATTTTCCCTAATATAGTTTCTTAAAGTACACTTTGTAAATGTGAATGCGATCAGGATGTGTCATGTTGAATGACAGTAGTCGATAATTGTTTCAATTTGAGATGTTGTGTTTATGTAGATTCAAGGTATATCAATCTCTGTCAATTTAGTTCCAGCAACATGTTCCGATCAATTGTCTGAGATCTGCACAAGTAAATGATTATATTTATCACGTGTTCTTCTGTTTTACTGTTCAAACTCCTGTCATTTAATGATGTATGAATGTAATCCAGAGAAACTATTCTCACTATCAAGGTTTATATATTGGCTGCGATAGCTTTACGTCTATACGTCTAGTTTTTCCTTCAGCATGGTTTTCTGGTCAATTTTGAACCCCTATAGTGTGGGCAGTAAAACATGGGATTCCCAGAACACCACATCGTAATTATGTATCAATAATAAGAGGGAGCAGTAAACGTAAATGGAGAAACATCTGATTGGCTCAGTGTGCAGAAGAGTAAGACAAGGAAGCTCTTCGTCTCTCTCTCTCTCTCTCTCTCTTTTCAGTATTTGTTCGATATATACACAGATGAGAACAGTAACAATGTAACTTAAGTAACATTATCAGAAACGTAATAGATGACAGACATATGCATAGTTTATTCCTGTTAACAATCGGTGGACACAGACGAGAAAAGTAATGATGTAACATGGGTGGACACAGATGAGAAAAGTAATGATGTAACATGGGTGGACACAGATGAGAAAAGTAATGATGTAACATGGGTGGACACAGATGAGAAAAGTAATGATGTAACATGGGTGGACACAGATGAGAAAAGTAATGATATAATATCGGTGGACACAGATGAGGAAAAAAAGTAATGATTTAACATCGGTTGATACAGAAGGGAAAAGTAATTATGTAACATCGGAGGACACAGATGTGAAAATTAATGATGTAACATCAGTGAACACTTGTGAAAATTAATGATGTAACATCAGAGGACACAGGTGAGAAAAGTAATAGATGACAGACAGATGTATAGTTTCATCCTTTTAACATCGAAGAAAACATATTAAGCCACATATATTTATTGTGCCTAAGTGTGTGCTTTGTTCACGTTTGATTTTTCTTCTGGTAACTTCACGTTTCCTATGAGCGTTTTAAAGACTATTAGGTTATGGAAAAACAAATTATCACCTGATATATAGAATAGGATAGCCTGGACCGCGCCCATATCTTTCTCAGTAGACTCTACGACATTCATAGTAAGTCACATTGTCGATATTTGTTGCTCCCCTTTCGACATCGTCAACCACGGATGACTGTAGTATTGATCAACTTTATATGAAACAATTGCACTACAGTATAACTATTTAGAATATCCTTAATAAAAACAACGGGTCTAATCATTTACGCGTTAGACAAAATATGAGATATTTGTATATAGAATCCGCTTAGTTGGACTGAAACTGTGAACTAGAGACAACGACGCACGCCACATGAATTAATCAGCTAGATTAACAACAATCATGTTTAGGAGTGCATTGGTTTTTAAAGCATTTTATGTGTATATTTAGCTTACTGTTTCCAATATTGGCACTAAATGTGCACACCGTTTCTCACAGGCCTGCAACAACTTTGGTTTCACTATTAACACAACAAAAAACAACAGAAGCCATGCACCAATTAACACGATGTAGCCAACATACTGCTACTTCTATTATCGTCAATCAGGAAAAGCTGCAGGTAGTTGACAATTTTACTTACCTTGGAAGCACTCTCTCTCGGGATGTCAACATCGATGTGGAAATTACGAATAGACTGGCAAAAACTAGTGCTGTATTTGGTAGATTACGCAACAATGTATGTGACAGAAGAAGTATACGAACAACTACCAAAATTCAAGTATATCATGCTGCTGTTATATCAACCCTACTATACGCTTGTGAAACGTGGACAGTGTGTGCTAGTCATGCAAGAAAACTAAATCACTTCCATCTTTTCTGCCTACGTAAATTAATAAGCATCCATTGGTGGAACAAAGTACCAGACTACGAGGTATTGGAAAAATCAGCCTCAGCAAGCATCTACACATTAAGTATGAAAGTGCAAGCACGCTGGGCAGGTCATCTTGTGCGTATGGAGGACTCGCGTTTTCCAAAACAAATATATTATGGAGTACTCAAGACAGGACGTCGAAAAGCTGATGGACAGAAAAAGCGTTTCAAAGACACACTCAAGTCCTCAATGTATCATCTTAAAATTGACGTAGTCTCTTGGGAGAGCCTCGCTCAGGAAAGAACATCACGGCGTTACAGTCTCAGAACTGGATCACTATCGACGGAATAGACTGGGCAAGATACTGCAAGATAGAAGCGGGCAAGTAGAAACATCTCAACGTCCCATAGACAACCTTCTAGATATGTCAATTGTGTGGAAGAACTTTTTTGTACTCGCAGTGGATTTGTTAGTCATTTAGAAACACAAAGATTTTTTATTAGTTTTATTATTATTATTAATTTGTTTGAGTTTTGGTCATCGTCGATTATGACGGACGAACATGCTCATCAAATGTGTCCATATCACTTCTAGTTTTCGAGGAACAGACAAGGTTGTAAAGGAGTTTGCATTTCATAGCACTCTTAAAGTTAGCAGATAACCAAGAACTTAAAAGATACTCGTCGTATATCCTAGAAACAGATTGCTTCGATGCTCTTGGGCATAACGATTTATGAATCCTGTTCAGAAAGTGAAGTCCGCGATGGAATGATAATTTATTGCGCAAGATAAATGTCTCTCAATAACACAGCTCAGTTCTCACTAACAAAACAATGTCGCAGTATAGTGTGAGACACCCGCTGACATGGACGGCCGGGTATTCATATTCAGAAGCTACCGAATGTGCGAGAATGTGAGCAGCCTTGGAGAATCAAGTTTCGTCATTGAGTGCATGCGAAGTTACCACATCGCTAGAGGACAGCATCATGCGCGAATACAAAGGTCAAAAAATAAAAAGAACAATGACGTAAGTCATAACTAAAGCAATGTTCTTTCTCGTGGACATACTTCTAGTTACCTTCTGAAAGTATACTTCACGGATAAAGCTTGAATCCGTATATTCCATGATCGCTGAAAACTGGTTGTAGAAGCACAAGCTTGGTTGAGGTTTTCAAGATGATGGTGAAAGAAACTTTGAATAAGAAGGCGCACGGGGGCCAGAGATGACATGCACACCAGAGTGCACCGACCGGCGCTCCATAGCTGGTCGAGCATCAGGGTCAGTGAACCACAGCTGGCCAAGACCCTCAGTAAAATACCACTAAGTGGGCCTGGAAACAGGAGAGCAGCAACCCTACTGTAGCCTGGCTAAGTACTAGGGATCGAAGATATGGGAATGCCAACCCGGCGCAAGAAAATGCTGGCTGAAGACGGATGTGTCAGGTTGGAAGGCGCAGATAACGCAGATTGCTGTAAAACATGACACAACGCAGATCATCCCCATACATCATTCTCAGGACGGTCAGCAGAATGCTTTCAGAGTGTCCGCCGCAAGACGTGCGACGAAGAAGAAGACGCACGAATCTTAGTCCAACTCTACAATCGAGTATTAATTACACTGGTACTAGAGAAACGGTTCATCACCCGATAACACATGAGGCATCGGGATGTCTAATTACACGAGATAACACATGAGGCATCGGGATGTCTAATTACACGAGATAACACATGAGGCATCGGGATGTCAAATTACACGAGATAACACATGAGGCATCGTGATGTCTAATTACACGAGATAACACATGAGGCATCGGGATGTCAAATTACACGAGATAAGACATGAGGCATCGTGATGTCTAATTACACGAGATAACACATGAGGCATCGGGATGTCTAATTACACGAGATAACACATGAGGCATCGTGATGTCTAATTACACGAGATAACACATGAGGCATCGGGATGTCTAATTACACGAGATAACACATGAGGCATCGGGATGTCAAATTACACGAGATAACACATGAGGCATCGGGATGTCTAATTACACGAGATAAGTTCACTGATAGCGAAATATTTCTTACGAGATACATGTTGTCAACCCAGGTCATTTCATCGTGTGAGGATGAACGATCAAATTCACACATGAGCTTATAATAAGAAGAATAAGGATAAATATCCAAGAGCAGACCTAGGAGAAGATGAATTGACAACATTAAGACAATTATGAACAAACATAACTACACTTCAACCAAAACAACACACGTGACTCCGGAACGAAGACTACATCCCCTTTACAAATCCCAACGCTTAGCGGCAAATGTGGAAACTTCAACAATACCACCACCTGGTGATAGACAATAGACAAAACACAAGTCAAAATCCCCGTTTTATCAAAATTCAGTGAATAGGAGACTACAGTAAGACTGTTAACCGTACAGACAAACTATTGAAAAAAGGGCAAAATTGGGGTGACACCTGGACCCATGTAAGCTTGTTTCAACTGTATGGTGCACACAGTCATGTGAACTGACGATACTGTTGTTTGGAATGTGTGCATCTCCTGGGCATTCACGGCATATGTTGGACACGGGATTGTGAGTGAAAAAGAAACAGTGGATGTGCTATGGAGACTACTAGCGTGACCATTGCGATAAGTCGGTAACTAAGAAAATGGCCTGGTTACAGTATCATACCTACATTCGTGTATGATTTCGTTACTTCTCAATTAACATGATATGAATAATGAAGTAGGCTGATCACGCAGATAATGTTTGGATTCGGTGAAGTGAAATAATCTGACAAGAATTAATTTAGTATGTGTGTACGGACATGCCGGTGTATGAGGAAGTGAACACGCAGACAAGCTGTGTGATAGTGATCATGTGGACAGTGAAAGCATTGGACAGATCTGATGTTATGAATAAACTTAGAGAGATATGACGAGTGACCGATAGAACATATTCGTGAATCTGAATATCACGTCAACAGAGGAACAATACACAAGAGCGATATGTAGTTAAGCTAAGAAGACTGGTAAACCAAGAGATAATATGTGCTGACAGTCGCTCCACGCTGGAGATAGTTCGATGTGAAGCAAAGATGATCTTTCGACAGACTAACTAACTATCTTAGCGGAATGGTTATGTAAGGGAGGATTAGGGATCGCATGTTTAGTCCCCTAGGAAATATTCCAGTTACTAATATCTCAGATATACCATACACTATGCCAGAGGCACCAGTATATACGAGGCGTGTTCAAATGAAAACGGGACTTGTGGATTTATTTAAAAAGTATCATACGCAATTTAATATTTTCAACGGAATTGAACAAAGCAACCACTTGTGAATAAGAATGCATCTGGGTTCATCAGAAAAAATCTCCGTATGCATTTAGGCAAGCATCCCACTGTTTAGGTAGACGTCGAATGCCGTCCGAGAAAAAGTTGCGTGGCTGTTCTCTGAACCATGTGGGCTGTCCCAATTGACATATGGAATTCTTCTGCAAGCGAACGAATGCTCCGACGACGGTCAGTCAGTACTGCTTTATCAAGCACGGCTATGGCTTCTTCTATTGCAACAATATGCGCCTGACCTGGCTGTGCAAGATCTGCCGTTAACTCACGTCCGTCTTTAAACATACGCACCCACTCCATCACTCTGGTCCTCGACAAACATTTGTCACCATATGCTGCCTTCATTCTCCGATGAATGTCTACTGCTTGACATCCTTCAAATGAAAGAAACTGGATCACAGCACGCTGATTCACTTTGGACGGGTTCGGAATCACACCCGCCATATTGTTAACATTCTTCTGCAGCACATATGCATGCTGGGAAGATGAACACGTGACCGTATGTAAATTATTGGATACTCATTACTAGTGCAAAATGTCATCAATATCAGTGCGCTCTATCACGCGTGGTGTAACAAGTCCCGTTTTCATTTGAACACGCCTCGTACCTATTTGACAAATATCTCATCATTCCTCAATGAGACTATTTACCAATCAGCAGTGAAGGCACAACTATCATTCACTGTCACACAAGTGTCTACCACAAAGAACAAAAGTGCAATGTCCGCTGGTCTGCATTTCTATGTCATCCGTGCTGATTATTTGAAAGAGAAGAAAAAACTAATTTTGCTTCCAAATTATTATGAATTTTGCTATGACATGGCGTCATCAAGATGTCGGTTGCCATATGAATTTATGTTCCCAATCCAAACGTGAAATGTGAATTTTTCAGTGAAAAATGGTTATCTCTGCCATGTAAGGTATTCAGAATCGTGTGTTATGCCGTTCATTAGAAGGATATATGTTTGTGTAGTAGTGTTCTGCCAACTTAATAAGTTGGATGTTGGATGGAGAGAATAATGGATCATTTATCTATTTATGTTATGTAAAAGTGATGGTAAATATGAACATTTAAGAATAGATGTTTTGTTTACAAATTGTGTAGGGGACTGACTAGAACTAATATTTTCACGTAAGCTCAAGAATGATAATTATGAAGGAGATGGGCCGCCACCAAGAAAACTCTTTTGCCAGCAAATAATGACATAATGAATATTCAGCACAATAATAGCATGAATCGCCCCATTAATATTTGACATGATAGTGTTGTATTTGACACTTGAAACGTGTGGACTGTTCATGCTGTAAAGTACAGTAACTAACACACGAACTAGAAAGATGCACATGGGATGTGATGGATATATAAGAGATGAAATGAGATAACAGGAATAGAAGAAACTAACAAAGAGGAAGGGCATAAAATATAGTTCGGTTCTTGTTAATAAAAAATATATTAAATAACATCATCACTTGCACGCCGGTCAACAGCCGGCTTATACGCATGGCTATCAAACCAAAGAACATTAAGTCATTAAAGTATAAGCGGACACTTGAATATCACGAAGTTGCAATTAATGAATTATATCCCAGATTAGTAGAGTCAATTCAAAACCTTCGAAGAATGATCTGTTCATAGTACTTGGAGATTGGAATTTCAAAATATGAGAAGATGTTTAATGAACAGCGGTCTAGTACAGTAGGACAATTTTACTTTGGTGAAAAATTATCGTGGACAAAGACTTTTAGAATTTGTTAGTAATTACAAACTAACTATTGCAAACACTCGATATCCTTTCACGAGATCCAGAAAGATAAAATGACTTTCACAATCGAAATAAATACATAATCAAATAGAAAGACAAGTATTATTGTTTATTATTATTATTAGTATTATTAGTATTATTATTATTATTATTATTATTGAAGTATTATTGTTTATAAACGTTGCAAAAATCATGTATTAGTCATACCAGTAACAGAGCAATCCTGAAGCAGATGATGGAAGTGGCCATGATTTGGTAATCAATATAAGGTAATACTGAGTAAAAAGTAACAACAATAGTACTTACATAGAACACAGGTTTTTAGAAATTTCCACTTGAAAAAGACGGACTTTCACTAAAACTACGGGATTTTGAGTAGTAAACAAGAAAACATAAAAATTACAATACACAAAATATTTTCAACGTTTCGAATCGTCAGGCCTTTTTAAAGAATATATAAAACAGTGAAAAACAATGAAAACAGTAAAAACAATTGTAAGACCACAGTGGTACTAGATACACTATTGATATGTAAAAAATACGAAATTCAAGTTGAAAATTGTGTATATGGAAACATGTAGTAATGGGAGCGGGCTTTGTTTAACACAGAGTACCTACCCATGTCGCAATTCATTTCAATGGTGATGGTCATCAGGGTGCCCTCTATATCCAAGTCACTGGCCTCAGATCCTGTACCACGGATGACAGATCTAGGTACGCTCTTCAAAATCCAATTATTTGTGAGTTTGGTACCCTGAAGTCTTTTGGACAAGCAGTACGCCAATGGAGATGTTGGCAGTAACCACAGCTTTGCAATGGGTGTGCTCGCAGACTATCTGCAAGCATGTCTGCATATTCAGTGACTCGATGAACATGATTGTGAAAGTTCAGACCGGGTGCATTCGGAAACAGTTGCTGAATGCAGTGAAGAATTCCTATATGCGTAAAGTGACTTTCATTTGTGTGACGGGACATGCGGGAATCCGGGGTAATGAGAGAGCAGATAGGTTGGCTGAACACGCTGCTACTACGACTTTTGGTGGAGCGATGGATAGAGCAGAAATTTTGAATGCCCTACAGGAAAACGCACGAACAGATGTCTTTATAAGTTACGTTGACTCTTGTTCCATGAGTAGAATAAAGAAATTTGGTTTGAAATGGGGTGTCGCTAGAAAGGAGCGTTTCGTTGGCAAGAAAGAATGATGGTCAATCAATTGCGTACTGAGCCCGTCAGTCAACATGTAATAGCCGCTACACTCAAGGAGAGATCTGAGCACCTATGGACTTGTTCGGAGTGCAGTGACGATGATCCAACGACTAACTAACTAACTAACTAACTAACTAACTAACTAACTAACTAACTAACTAACTAACTAACTAACTAACTAACTAACTAACTAACTAACTAACTAACTAACTTTTGGACTTAATCGTGAACAATCCTTTGTTAAAATATTTGTTTGTTAGGTCCTTATTGTATTGCTATACATGTTGTATTGGGTAATAGGTTGTTAATTTGTTATAATTGTTATCATATTCCGTTCTATTTTTAAAAAAAACCAAATCGCTTCCATGATACATGTTTCCATATAAATCATTTACAAATTCAACTTCGTATTGTTTACATGGCAATAGTTTTTATAGTGCCTGTGGGGTGCAAATGGAACGCATTGCTCTAGGCGGACCCAGGGTTAGCAGATAACCGAGATCCCAAATGTGCCTCCACGCGGTGCACCCTGGAAACAGAAATACAGCAGCTCGTGCTGATTCTGGCCAAATCATTTGGGGATCGTGTCCGAGAATGCGGAGGTAGCAGATGGAAGGAGATTTGACTGCACGAGAGACGGACAATATCTCCGACACCACCAGCATCACCACATATAGCGACACTGTCGACATACAGTAAAGCTAGTCAGTCCAGTCCGAACATTGGAGGGGCGGCCAATGCAAAATGCACGTAAAGGTAAATGCATGGCGAGAGACAAATATGTTTCATACAGAGTACAATGAAACAATGAAAGGGCAGAACAGCGCTAGAGGGCAGCGCGAACTGCAAATAGAAAGTGAAAAGTCCCTAGGAAAGGGAACTACAAGCTCCGTCAGCTCGAGACGGGCTTCTAGTTACCAGAGTTCCTAACAGGCAGAGACCCAGACCCATCCATCGGCGTTTGGTAAAGCAAAAGACCTAACCCAACTCTAATGTCGAGCCCTAAACCGGAAATATGCTTGCAAAGAGAAAGGGTTCTGTACCCGATGGGTGTAGGCACAAAAGGGACAACGATGGCAGTCCTGGCCCAACTCTACTGTCAAGATTTCCTATACCGGAAGTAACTTGCAGAGAGAAAGGGTTCCGTACTCGATTCGCTCAGGCACAAAAGGGACAACGATTTAGCCCTGGCCCAACTCTACTGTCAGGTTTTCCTACACCGGAAATACACTTGAAGAGAGAAAGGGTTCAGTACCTGATGGGCTCAGGCGCTATTGGGACAAGGACGCTCAGCTCGAGAACGCCTTCCTCTCAAACGCGTGGTGTGGGACTCGAACTTGGACAAGGGGTACACGATGTCGGTGAATGACACCTCGGCTAAGAGGGCGAAAGAGCCAGGGTCCAACTCCTCTGTTGAGTTCTTCCGCTTAAGGAACCAGGCTCATGGATGAGAAACGGTTCATTACCTAATGGGCACAGGCACAGCACGTCCAATTACACGAGGCAAGTTCATAGACAGTGGAACACTTGTTCGAGTGAGACGAGAGCAAGTAAATCGTCTGGGCGAAGAGTCTTCACTACGCGTGCCTGGAGACAGATATAGAGGCTGTCACAGGCTAAGGGTAGCCCACCAGAATTGTCAAGGCATGCCGAAATCGGATGTGCTAGGCCTACAAGGCGCATAACGGTGGCACAACGTAAATACGCTCCCGGCGGAAATCGCACGGATATCCGTGATGGTTACAATGGAGCGAACGAAAAACAAACAAACATAGTGCCTGTGTGCTGCTAACATTGTTTTTAATGTTTATTTTATATATTACTACGAAAGACCTGACAGGGGGTGCAATGGGAAATCCATGCTCTAAGAGGACCCAGGGTTAGCAGATAACCAAGATCCCAAATGTACCTACTCGCGGTGCACCCTGGTAACAGAAAACAGCAGCTCGAGCTGATTCTGGCCAAATCATTTGGGAATCGTGTCCGAGAATGTGGAGGAAGCAGATGGAAAGAGATTTGACTGCAAAAGAGACAGTTAATATATCCGACACCATTTGTATCACCACATACAGCGACACTGTCGACATACAATGACGCCAGTTAGTCCAGTCAGAACTTTGGAGGGGTGGCCAATGTAAAAGGCAGGTAAAGGTTCAAGCATGGAGAGAAACAAACATATGTCATAAAGAGAACAATGACACAATAAAAGGGCAGAACAGCGCCAGAGGGCAGCGCGAACTGCAAATAACAAGTGAAAAGTTCCTAGGAAAGGGAAACTATAAGCTCTGTTAGCTCGAGACGAGCTTCTAGTTACCTGTGATCTTTATAGGCAGAGACCCAGACCCAATTGTGGGCGTTCGGAAAAACAAGAAGACCTAAACCAACTCTAATGTCGAGCCTTCCTATACCGGAAATATGTTCGCGAAGAGAAAGGGTTCCGAACCCAATGGGCTTAGGCAAGAAAGGGACAAAGATGGCAGACTGGCCCAACTCTACTGGCAAAATTTCCTATACCAAAAATACACTTGCAGGGAGAAAGGGTTCAGTACCTGATGGGCTCAGGCACTATTGGGACAAGGTCGCTTAGCTCGAGAACGCATTGCTCTAAAACGCGTGGTGTGAGACTCAAACTTGTGCGATGGGATGGGTTCACGATGTCTGTGAATGACGCCTCGGGTAGGAGGGCGAACGAGCCAGGTTCAATTCTTCTGGCGAGTTTTTCTCATACGGAACCAGGCTCGCGGATGAGAAACGGTTTAGTACCCCATGGACACAGGCCGAGTTTTCCCAATTGCACGAGATGGATTCATAGATGGTGGAACACCTCATACCAGATAGACGCGCTCGAAATCGTCTTGACGAAGAGGCACTACATACCAGCGTGCTCGGCGACAGATAGAAAGGCTGTCACGGACTAGGGACCAAACCGGAAATAAAGGAATGACGAAAACGGATGTGCTGGACCTCGGACGTCCTGACCCCAAGTGGCCAACTGGGGTGCAAATAATCACAGTTTTACTGTGGAACTTGCAGCACAAAGTACTTTAAGCTCCCTGGCGGAAATTACACGTAATAGTCGTTGTGGTTATTTAAGAGCAAACGCTGAAGAAGAAGAAGAAGAAGAAGAAGAAGAAGAAGACCTGACAGTTCGAAACGTTGAAAATGTTTGTGTATGATAATTTGTATGTTTTATTTTGTTTACTACTCATATCCCTTTAGTTTTAGTGATAGCTCGTCGTATTCACGTCGAACTTTCTAAAACGTGTGTTCTACGTAAGTACTATGATTTGGTAAAGGCAACGGCACAACGTAAACTAAAAAAGGAATTTCACAATACAAAATACGCAGGACTAACATTCGCTCACAAACTAAAATGCGCAAAAATTTAGGACGTTTTGTGGCAAAATTGCGTTATAAATTTGCAGCTTTATATTTCATTCAAGTCGATATCGATACAGTGATAAGAATCGTGAATTAAACTATTTTTCGGAGACAACGAAAGAATCACTCTGTAAAAAAGCAGTCCCAACAGAAGCCATGGATAACAAATGACATATTACAATTATGCGACATCAGAAGGGAAATTAAGAGGGAAACCAAATAGATTTGTGTCGCAAAAGCACAATACAGTAAAGTGAACAAAACTATAAGTAGCAACATGAAACAAAGAAAAGCAAAATGTAGTGAGCAATGTGAGACCAACAACACGACATGATAACAGCGATAAGACAGATGTCGTATTAAAAAAAACTCACACAACCTAAAAAAAGCTACGATAACCATTATAGAAGACACATCTGGAAAAATACTATATAAAAAATCCAAAACATATTAATATACGGAAATAATATTGTAAATAATTATACAATTGTACAACTCAAGAATGTAAACTAAGTGACAACTTGTCTGATTCAAGATAATTAGGTGGTGCTGAGATGAGAAACGATATTGAAGATGACATAAGATCACTAAACCGTGGAAAAACACCAGTTTAGATAGTATTTCACCTCTATAAGGTTTTAAAGACACATTACTTCCTAATGGAAAAGGTGTCTTTCATTAACTACTCGTATTATAATCATGAAAGGAATATATTTGATTCCCGAGGAACACCTCTAATACTGTGATCAAGAGATAACAATGAATTGTTTATATTAGACCCCGACTATTACTAGGAAGCAAAAAGGCAAGGGTAGACCAAAAGAAACACTCAGAAGAACAATACTTAGAGAAATTAAAACAACCAATATTCATACTATTCAAGAACTGCACAGAATAGTTTTTAACAGACAGAAATTGGAGAGATCTGACCTCTGCCCTATGCGATAACTTCAGCGCAAAAGGAAAATGAATGAATGAATGAATTACTAGGAAGACACAGACGACGTACTTCACTGTGTAGTAGTGGCCGATCTGTATCGGAACTCACTCTGGGGTATATACGGTCATGCTCAATCAATTATGTGTGATATGATCGGAAAATCAAAGAGGAACCTCATAACTACACAAAGTGTATTCCTGGTACAACCAATGATGATCCGCAGAATTTAGTTTTGAACTCGCTCCAGTTTCTCAATCTGTGTTTGATTGGCAGTGGTAGTGATACCTGCATATCCAATGATAGGGATGACAGCGTCTCATGTAGTATTACAAGCTGTGATTGTGTATTGTCAGCGCAACCATCACTCTCAGAGCCGAAAGACCTCTGCTGACCTTTGCGATAACTGGAACAGCGTGATGGTTAAAGCGTAAACTGTATCAAATCGCACACCGACACATTATATAGACGAAATCTGGTTACATTGTGACCTTTCACCTCCACTGTTGGGTCGCAGACTTTACGATACGATTGTTACGAGAAAAAAAAAGATGTCGAGCAGCCTTCGTTTCAATGTTCAGTGTCTTGGAATGATCACACACCGAAGCGATACGGTCTAGCTGGTTGGTTGGTTGCTGATTCAGCTGTCCATGGGCTCATTCCCATAGGCCGAATGCCATTAAAATGGCATTATATTGCTGCAAGTCTGTAGAAGTTTGGCCCACCCCGGGCTAGAGCCAAAGAATAACTATCACACCACCAGGAAGGTAGGTTTCAACCGATGCACTGCTCCGAGCCACTGCAGCCAAGATAGAGTCCACTGTGCTCATTCCACGCCACAAATTGACCACTAGTTATGCCAAACTTCTCTATTGCTCCAGGCGTGCAACAAACTGTTAATGTCAAACGGATTATCACTTCCTGGGTCACTGTGCCTCTATGATGGGCATCAGCCATAGGAAAAAACAGTGATGTCAGTTTCCTCCTCTTCAAATCTGTGCCGTACATCTATGGCTCCCTTTCAACCACAGAGGGTGCATGCATATAAAATAACAAAATAAAAGCAATAGAAGCATAATTGTATAGATGACGTGCCATGAAGCAACTATAAGAAGATAACCTCAATATAACGGCACTTCATCTAATAAGGTTTGCTGGTGCATGGTTGTTTTGTCTAGTGGGTCATTGCTGAGACCCACAGACGCACTCGCATGCGTATACGGTCTTGTTCATTCTGCAATGCTGCCACAGTTTCTTTTATGACCCTTCCCTGTTTATATATCAGGATATCGTCTGAAATGGACACTGCCCTACCTCTTCCGTCAAGCTGCTTCTGTGTGATTGCCAAAGGTGCACACGGTGAATAATACGTGTCAAATCGGATATCGATGTGGTAGACTTGGATGTAGTGTTTTAGATATCCATCAACCACATCTGAGATCCACCTTCGTCTCAGGAGAGTAGAGGAGAACACATGCTTTTGAATACAAGTGTTACAAATGGATATTGCGCAGCCATTATTAAAAAAACATAAAAACAATATATACGTGAGAAGCAAACTAAATACTCATGTATGTCCATAAGAATATCTCTCATGGCATTTGTCTTCAACTTGTGTGACTTGGTCAAGTGTTGAGTTACAATAACCTTTCCAAAACTATCCTGCAGGAAACAACCAATGTTGGAAGAAGAAAACTTGAACAAAAGACAGTATGAATTGATACTATAAGATATTGAGTAGGGGGAGTTTAAGATTCTCCATACTTATAGAAGAGACTTCGAACAGAGGGATGTGGCAGGATTGCTGTTATTATTTTTTTATATAGTGGCACCCTTACGACACTGAAGTGCTACATATTTGTTGATGATGAAAAGCAAGAAGTTGGGACAAGATGAGGCAATGATGATTTTTTTCACAGGTGACAGCCTCTATCTCAGCTTTCCTTAGGCATCTCCTACTACATGCATGGAAAGAAGACAGTGGCCTAATTCTTTGCACCCGGAACGAGGTCCAGGACCCATGTTGCCACTTGGGTGAAGGGTTTAAATATCAGTTTTACGTTGAACAATATACGGTATCGACGTGTATGTCGTTATCAAAATTGACGAACGAACAGCTGCTTGCATGTAGTCCTATTTGATTGTGCGGTTCCATTC
This sequence comes from Meghimatium bilineatum, assembly GCA_034231615.1. Taxonomy (NCBI): domain Eukaryota; kingdom Metazoa; phylum Mollusca; class Gastropoda; order Stylommatophora; family Philomycidae; genus Meghimatium; species Meghimatium bilineatum. Next base: position 33,407,553 of record CM067320.1, read on the forward strand.
TGTATTTGCCCCAGTTTTAATAACGACTTGTATATAGAAACGTTGATACTCTTTATTGTTCAACTTAACAATTTAATACTTTGACCCTTTATATATAATTTTCGTTCGGTATTTATATAATTGCTTACCATTTCCTCAAAAATTGCCGCATAGAGACATAGTGTTAGTTTGTTGAGTCAACGGTGACCGGATGAAATAATGTTGACTAAGAGCAGATAACTCTCGTTTCCTGACGATAGATAAGAAAGCTATTCTCATAGTCGATTCGGGATGCTCTTTTGAATTAAAAACGTACCGAAAACAGATACGCTGGGCTGAAAGGCGGAAATAACTACCAGCTGTAAAATTAACATCGCAGCATAGATACTTGTATTTTACGCCCTGCAGCTCAAATCACACACACCATAGGGGTCTACACCATAGGGGCCTACACCATAGGGGCCTACACCATAGGGGCTTACTCAAAATTTACGTTTAATTCAAACCTAAATTAATTATAATTTCATAACGAAGGCAGAAGATAAATAACTACATGTATCAGTTTAAATCTATCCTCCGCCCATGTGTTGCCGGGGCCCGAAAGGGGAGCAAAGAATAGCAACACTGTTTACCTTCCACCCATGTCGTAAAAGGCGACTAAGGAGGTTATGGGATGGAGTTGGATTTCCCATCCAATATAGGGCCAGTGACCCAAAGTCATGCTGAAGTCGGATGTGTCAGGCCGAAAGGCGCAGATATCGCAGCTAAGCTATAAACCATGGCACATCGCATTACGTTCTCCGGACTACTTCCTGCTAATGTGCAGGAGTTTGAGAACGAACGCAGAAGAAGAAGAATAATATCTAATCCTCTAATCCTTGCTTTAGACGTGATATCACTATTAACAAACGTTTGGTGTCTCTAATGTTAAATATGCGTTTTTGGTATAATTCACTTATTCATTAAAGCAATGTTACCATTCTTTTCATTATCAGCTGTAGATTTCTCTTTTACGTACAGACAGACCCACATGTGTGCGGGTGTGCGTGTGTGCGAGTGAGTGTGTGTGTGTGTGCGTAAAAAACTGTAGTTTCACATCAATTCTCCAGTGCTTGGACGCTGTCTTCATGTTGCCATTGCATCATATTTTGGTGACCGCTGATTGCCACTGATCACAACTGATCGTCACTGTTCTCCACTGATCGACTCACAATCAACACTGTATACCAATGACCACCACATATAGCCACTGTTCATCACTGATTGTCAAAAATTCTAATTCATTGCCATTGAAACATCAAATAGTCAATGATCACCCTAATCGCCACTGATCATCGCTGAGTTGAAATATAAATTCCTACCAAAACACTATTTCTGATTCGTTTTTCAATGTTTCTGATCGCAAGTCTGACTTCAAACTCTTAAACAACATATTATACATTTATTTCTCGATCTCTCTCAAATCTCTGATGCTCTGATCCAATAAGTGTGAAAGTAAGCAAGGGATCCTAGGAATCGAGTCTGAAATTCTTACCACATATACATACATGGTTGTCATAGCCAATGCGACATATAGTGTAACGGAGGACTTGTGTTGTAATAGCCACTACGACCTCAAGTCTAGCAGAAGACTTGTCTTAGAAAAGGGTAACATGGCATTCGAACTATCACTTTCCGCGCCGAGAGAGCATTCTATAATGTAGTGAGCAAAGAACGATTCAGGATTAGAGGCCAATACTCGATGTATGGAACTACCTATATCATCAGGTCTAGCTGACCATTTTATTTACAGATCAATGGCAGTTCCTGTAATACCAGGTAAACTGACCATTATATATATTCTTGATTCTTGAACACGTCACAGCGATGGGGACATTCCCATATATGATGTGTTTGCCGTTGTGTCAGCCATCTAAAAGTATATAAGCTCAGTTTCGCAGTCAGTTGCTGATTACGTGTTTTTCTGATATTTCTGGAGAGGGAGCACTTTCTCCCATCGCCTCTAGTTACTCCCATTTCTACCAATGTCTGAATATGTACATTGTCTCATTAGTACATTGTCCTCCACCATATATGTACTCCATCCCTCTCATTGAAGCCACAACCCCCCCCCCATCCCACCCGCCAAGAGTAACAATGATGCCACAAAGTCTGTAGCTTTATACGATATTTTGAAAGGTTCTCCGAAAATAATCCACGCTGTAAACACAACAAACGGAATTTTAGCCCCCGATCTCTTGAACCGCAAAGTAGCGACATAGACAAACACAATAAGACTAAACGAATGAAGAATATATGTTGTATACGTATACAAGAAGACACACATAACGAAAACATATGTGGCTGACAAAGTCTATGAATAGACGTGCAGCCTGTCTTAACCAGAAAAAGTGCTATCCATTTTAAAACACACGGATGCTATAACAACAGCATAGACAGTACGCATACATCAAGCAGACGCACATCACTCGGGTAATCTGCCTAATTGACGGAAAATCAGTGTTACATGAAACGAGAGTAGGAAAAAAAACCACTTGAGACAGTTTCATGTCATTTTTATGTGCTATCTAGTACTATAAAATAAAGATACCGTGGTACTTTCGACATTAAGGTACTCCATGGATGGTCTGAAGAATTCATACATTTCTTGAATCTGTATGTTCCTTTGTTCGTCGATCGAAGTGAAGGAAGATCATCTAAAGTCATCGTGAAAAGAAAGGATAATGATGACATCCGTGATATATTCTGAATACTGACAGAATATCGACCAAAACAACGACTTCCTGAAATTGACCGTTTTTGTCTCTACACGTTTGAACACCGCTGGTTCTCAGCCATTTTATTTGGTGGTCCCCTTTTCGTACACATTACTAGGGATTAATGTTAAAACATTTTCTTCTTCTTCTTCTTCTTCTTTCGTTCACTTGAAACATGTCTATATCTGTAATTCTGTCTCCTTAATAAAACTCACTGTCTTTTGTAGTTCATACAGTGTCCCATAGAGTTTTGATTCCAGTGTTGTTTCCTCTGGCCAATATGTCTGCCTCAGCGTTTCATGCTCAGAACACTCTTGAAGTATATGTTTGGCACTCTGTGCTGCCTGTCCACATGTACACATGGCCGTGTTGCCAATCTTGAACTTTGTATACATGTGACTGCGGAGTCGGTTGTGTCCTGTTCTGAGACGTAGAATTATAACTTGTTCTGGTCTGTTCATAATATGATAGTCATCTTGTGTTGGTGTTTGTGGCTTTCTTATTGACTTGATCATCTGTTTTTTCTGATGATAGGTGATTGGTATATCTGGTTGGTCTTCTGCAGCACCTTCCTTAGCCAGCTGGTCTGCTTTTTCATTTCCTGGTATTCCACAGTGAGAGGGTATCCACTGCATGGTTACCCTATACTGGTAAGACAATTCGCTAAGTAGTTTTTTCAAGTCTGTTAGTTTTTCAGACTGGAGAGCTTGAAGCACTGACCTTGCATCTGTCAGGAATACCACAGGCTGTAGGCCAGAGATGGAGTTCAGCAGTTTTTTAGCTGCCACACTAATTGCCTGGATTTCAGCATCATAATTATTGCAGAATTTTCCTGTCGGTGTTCTGATTGTATCTCTAGGCTTGTGTGGATATTCTATATATACACCTGCACCTCCATTCCTCACGGCATTCTGTGCTGATCCATCTGTGTATACTCTGACCCATATATCTTGTGGATATTCCTCATCCAGGAAACTGAGGGTGACTGTCCTTTGCTGCACACTGTTCTGTTCGTCCCCGCTTAGTATTCCTTTCACATGGGTCTGAATGTATATTGACATTCCATGTCTTTCACTCCACGGGGTTTGTTCTGGTACAGGCCTTAAGGGGCTGTCAACTTCAGGTAGGTCTGTAAGTTGTCTGCGGAGTCGTTTAGCTTGATGGATAAAGCTGCTTCTTTTCAGTCGTCCCATTGCTAGATTTTGGAATCTTTCCTTCATTGGATGACTTGGCATACACTGAAACTTTTCTGCCTGAATTAGTACGTTTGTGTCTCTGCGTTCGCCAAGTGTTTGCATTCTTCCCATTTTCTGCATCTCTGCTATGGGTGTTGATTTCATTGCTCCCAACATTATTCTAAGTGCCTGGTTTTGCACTTTATCTAGATCTTGTAATGTGGTGTTTGATGCAGGACACCACGCAGCTGAACCATATTCCAGGTGTGGTCTTATGCCTTGCTGGTAAACTTTACTGAGTATATTCCCACTGGCTCCCCATGTGGTTCCACTTAGTTTTCTCAGGACAGCTAACTTCCTCCTGGCTTTTGTTGTTGCTTTGTTTATGTGCTGCTTCCATGTCAGTTTGTCATCAAAAGTAACTCCGAGGTATGTGGGTTGTTTGTCTTCTTTCAAGAGCTCTCCATCTATTTTTGTAACATGTTTCATTTAACTATTCTTTTCATTTTCATTGTCTGCCACACATAGTATAATCATATTCACCAACGAAAATCACGGCACTAGTCAAATGATTTAATAAGAAGGCTTTTTTTTCACTTTAGCCTGTAGGTCTTGTATATATTACCGATGGTCAAATTTAGATGTGTATTCACAGAAGAACATACTAGGAGGAGGCAATGTTTGTTTACCAATTGTTCAAACCTACACTCGTATTAGAGTGAACAATCTTTGAGGTAATTAATTGATCTATTAAGTAACATATGGACGTGTCCGATGTGTACTCATGATAATCTTCAGCCGTAACTCATGACAGAATGAAATGTTGTGATTACTAGAGCTGAAAGATTTAGAAGTCCAATTTCTGTTCTGTGAGAATGCCTCATATGGAGATATTATTGCCTACACTGATGGATTAGATTAGAGCAGGGGCCGGGAACCTTTTTGTCTGAGAGAGTCATGGACACCACACATTTTGAAAAGTACTTCTGTGAGAGCCATACGTTATGTTTAAAACTAAAAATCCAAGTAAATGTGTGCATTTTGTGTAATTTCAACTAAAAGTACAATAATTATTTCTCTGAATTCTTTTTAATAACATTGTTATGCTGTTGCTAATCAATAATGAGTATTTCTTACCATTAATGCGACTTCTGATGCTGAGCTGCAGTAGACTTTAGCTCATTTGTAGATTGAAATATTGATAATTAATATGTTTATCAAAGGAAACTAAAGAAACATTTTTTTTTTATTATCGAACATTTATCTCCGTGCCAGATGCAGCCATCAATAGAGCCACATCTGGCTCGCGAGCCATGGGTTCCCGACCCCTGGATTAGAGTATCGGCACGTGCCCTGTGTGCATTGCCATTAACAGTTCAAGTAGAGGAAAGTTTGTTAAGGCAAATTAACTGGTGTTTTTATTACAACAACTAGCATCATGATAACATCTTGGCAATGATTTGTCTCTAAACACAGGATGCTTCGAGAATGTAAAGTTGTCTTGTTTATGAATGGTTCTGTGTCTATTTTTAGAATTAGTAAGTCTACTATACAGTTATCTACACCGTCTGCTGCTGGTGTTGATGAAATGTTTTGAAGTTACATGACTGTTGTGGTTCGACATGTGGGCATTAGAGGGGAAAAAAAGAGCGCCTCATCTTGTGAAAAGAAGAGAAATGCAGCAGCTCAACAGCGGAGAGCAGCTAGAAAGTCACGGATAGACCAAGATCCGTCTACAGTCGATATTTATTTCCACACTGTCAAAGGACATTTACAGCTCGAATAGGGCTCATTAGCCATCTACGAACTCATAATCAAGGACATAACTAAAATTGAATTTTCAAAAGTGGATGTAACAAATGGTCATCATCACTTGTGATGGACGAACAACAGAGGAAATGAAAGAAAGAACATACAGCCTTGCAAGCGTGTCAGCAGGGCCGGTCCTAACAATTGCGGGGCCCAATGCGAAACGGATTGCGTGGGGCCCAGTCTGGGTAGGAAAGAGGATAATAAAATGAATTATAATATGAATGCGGGGTCAACTGCGGCCGCATAGGTTGCAATGGCCTAAGACCGGCCTGTGTGACAGTGCCCAGTATTAGCTCAATGAGAAGTCCTAATATGTTCAATTCAACTACAGATTTAGAAATGTTGCAGAATGTGGAGCGTATTTCTTCGTCAGTGTATATTTCCGGAATGTTTTAGCCGGGATTAACGCGTGAAGCTGTAAGCAATGCGTGATATATGAAAATCACAGCAAGCAAGAGTTATCAAACAATAATGAAATGAAGTCAGTTTTCATTTGTGATTTATATGTTTGTATGTTTGTTTCTATCCTCAGGAATTACGAGCTATTATCTCTTGTTTTCCAAGTGCAATGGAGAGATTTCTATGAGCTTTCATTCATACCTAGGATACTTCAGCTTTTGGTTTGGTACAATGCCAATTGGATGAGCCTTCTACTCAGAAGAGGTACATGTTACAAGACCAGCTGATAGTTTGCTTGGGTCATCCAGTGTTTGTCTTTCCTGCGACTAGACACTCGCAGCCAGCAAGCTGTTTCTTGTATAGGAAGACCATTCCATTACCACCATATGTTTTCCTAGGATCTATTGCAGTGTGTGCAGGAATGCAGAGGGTCACGAGTAGGAGAATCGTCAGATATTTACTTCCGCTTTCGTCTCCTGTAAACCTCCCGAAGCGATCAGTCCCTTTCAAATCCAGTGATTCCAGCAGTGATCTGGGTGTGCTAATAGTCGTAGTCTCCCAGGAGCTAAGATCAAAGCTGTAGTTCTCAAGAGAGCTCCTCAAGTAATCACTAAACTGCCTTCTTTGCCTTCCGCCTTAACGTTCTGCACAGCTAATCTTCCCATAGAACATACTCCAAGGAAAATACTTGTCTTGCATACAAACGACGTGGTCAGTCTAGCGGAACTGGCACCCAACAAATAGGGTATGGATACCCTGCACGCGTTATCACTGAAGGATCTTCGGGTTTGTCAATTGATCCTGGAAACGCACTCTCATGACGCCTCTTAGGAATAGAAGGCGGAACGAATCAAGCTGTCGATCGTGTCTCTCCAAAGACAGCCCAGGACGATGCAACACAAAGCAGTCACCACAGAACCAAATCCCGGCAGACATCCAACTCAGCAGTCAAACCGAGACCACACCTGATCCGGCCGTTGACACGAACGCTCCAGAAGATCACACTGGAGTGAGAAATACACAGGACAACTTCCTTGTAAATTGTTGCAGTTTAAGAAAGGGATCTGCCGAGATATACAAATATATTGGAAGTATTGAGTTTCTGTCCCTTTACTGTGATTACTGGTTCTGTGCAGGGGAATCTGTATCTGGTTGCGCCATTACTAATGTCATCGTGGTGCTATTAATGAGACAAAATGAATGAAAGGCCGAAGAAAAAAAAATGTCCACACTGTCCGGCATGTCTTTGAGACTGGTAGCGTTGAACCGTGACCAATCAAATTATAGGAAACCTGTCAAATAAAACCTGTTTAAAAAAAACTTAAGGAACGGGGTCCTAATTAATTCAACTAAAAGACGCGTAGTATCGTCGATAGCACCGATTGAACACACAAACGACGGCGAATAGAGGTCGCCAACAATCTCCGTCCAATCCTTGGTCTTATTTAGCCTTCAATCTGTTGAGAATTAATAGCTCTCAATCATGCATCAGCTGGATAACCAAAGCGAATTTCTGTACACCTAATCTGGATGGCACCATTTAGAATAGCAGAGAACAGCACGCCAGAGAGTGCCGAAGCCTTGTCCGACCCCGTTAGGCACTGGCAACGAGCTAGAGTGCGCACCTTAATTCTGCACAGAAACTGTCACACCACAATGGAATGGATAACAAGAAATAGCAGAGAATAGACTATAGTCTAACGTAATACTACATTTCAACACATTTGGTTTACTTATTTCAATATATAATATTTACTGATATAAACAATGTACATTTTTGTGAAATAAGATGAAATAAATAAAGCAAACAATACAATCTTCAGAAATATATTAACAATATAATTACAGAAGTATATTACATGAACCTTGTTTCATTTCTGGAAATATAAGATGAATGGTGGTGACAAATTCCTTGCCACATTTGGTACATCTGTCTTTATTATAAATGATGATTTTAGATATTATTGACAAAGATGGCGAAAACTTCTATTATTAGTGTAATGCCAGTTGCTTACAATAAGTGTATTTGTAGAAGTCATTATTCATGATCTTACTTCTTTTGCTTCTTCTTCTTCAGCGTTCGCTCTCAAATAACCACAACGAATATTTCGTGTGATTCCCGCAGGGGAACGTGAAGTACGTTGTGCTGCACGTTCCACAGTAGAACTGTGATTATTTACACCACGGTTGGCCACTTGGGGTCAGGACGTCCGAGGTCCAGCACATCCGTTTTCGTCATTCCTTTATTTCGGGTTTGGTCCCTAGTCCGTGACATCTTGTGTATTTGTCGCCGGGCACGCTGGTGTGTAGTGCCTATACGCCAAGACGCTTGTCGAGCGAGTCTATCTGGTACGAGGTGTTCCACCGTCTATGAACCCATCTCGTGCAAATGGACGTACTCTGCCTGTGTCCATCGGGTACTGAACCGTTTCTCATAAGCGAGCCTGGTTCCGTATGAGGAAGAACTCGTCTGTAGAGTTGGACCCTGGCTTGTTCGCCCTCCTACCCGAGTTGTCGTTCACAGACATCATGAACCCCTCGTCCAAGTTCGAGTCTCACACCACGCGTGAGAGCAAGGCGTTCTAGAGCTGAGCAACATTGTCCCAATTGCGCCTGATCCCATCAGGTACTGAACCCTTTCTCTCTGCAAGTGTGTTTCCGGTATAGGAAAGCTTGACAGTAGAGTTGGCCCAGGGCTAATATTCTTGTCCTTTTTGTGCCTGAGCCCATCAGGTACTGAACCCTTTTCTCTCTGCAAGTGTATTTCCAGTATAGGAAATATTGACAGTAGACTTGGGCCAGGGCTGCCATCGTTATCCTTTTTCTGCCTAAGCCCATCGGGTACGGATCTCTTTCTCTTCGCGAGCTTATTTCCGATTTAGGATGGCTCGACGTTAGAGTTGGATTAGGTCTTCTTGCTTTTCCGAACGCCCATTATTGTGTATGGGTCTCTGCCTATAAGGAGCACAGGTAACTAGAAGCTCGTCTCGAGCTAACAGAGCTTGTAGTTCCCCTTTCCTAGGATGCAACCTCTATGGTAACATTGATTCACCTGCTGAAAGGGTTGAAGATGTGAATGCGTATTTCATAAACAATTGTGTGTATATATTTCTTATACATCTGTGTGTGTGTAATGTTCATATACATCGCTGTGAATACTTCATATAAATATGTGTGTGTGTGTGTAATGTTCATATACATCGCTGTGAATACTTCATATAAATATGTGTGTATGTATCTGTTTGTATACTTCATACATCTTTCTGTGAGAGTATACTCTATATACATCTAGGTGTGTGTATAGTTCATTTGTATCGGTATGTGTATACTTCATATGCATCGGTGTGTGTGTGTATATACTTCATATACATTGGTGTGTGTGATGTTTTCCTCCATCTGAAACTGGTCATTGGTCAATCTCCCTCATGAAGTCTCCATGAAAAGTATTTGCTTATGAAGATTAATGTGGGTTTCACAGATTCATTCCCCGCTTGTCAGAAGCACTGGAGAGGTAGCCTTGATAATCCATTCTGTGTCCGAGTATTCAGTGTGACCTTGTCATGGCCTGCATCTTTTTTCCATCATGATTCCCCCAAACATGGAGTTTCCAGCTTCTCCAAGACTGTTCTTTACAATGTACCCAATATCTCAAGGTTAGGACATGTTCAAACTGTGGGTGTAATGTCAGTTTGCAGGATAAATTCGCTGCAGTTGGGACATTAGGTAGATTCCTGGAACAACTCAATGTAGTGATGTTTCTCATCATCGTTCAAATCCATGGTGAGGTTCCATATTCGAGGGTCGTAATTAGGCACGAAAGTGTGGGAGACAAGAAAATATAACGAAGGAGTTAACCTGGGTATACCGCCAAGCACTCGATGGCTCACATAGCAAGCTTTGAAACAGGGTTACCGCGTGAAGGTGTCGCTATGGGCGATTTTATGCTGGATGCCTTCAATGCAAAAAGCTCAGTAGCTTCCAAAGCAATATACTGGGGCTGAACTGTGAAAGGATGATATGGAACGCTTCACGAATTATTTGACTGTAAGCGAGACGCCCCGCTAAGACTCAACATGTTCTGTCCTCTCCATTCTATCTGTGTACTTCCACAGTTAGAATTATGACCATGTGTAATAGTTCGTAGATGGCTAATGAGCCCTATTCGAGTTGTAAATGTTCTTGGATCGTTCGAACATGATATGACGACTGTGGGAAGATTTTGGTATATCTATGACTTTTTAGCTACTCGCTGCTGTTGGGCTGCAGCATTTCTTCTCTTTTCACAAGATGATGCGCTCTTTTTGACTGTAAAGTGCCATGTAGATCTATGTTGTGCAAGTTCTTCCAATTTGTCTTGCTCTATTTCAAATGCTTTACGTGAGGTTTTTAACGAGTCATTGTAGCGCTTATTTTGGCCATATTGTGATCGTGTACCCTTCTCCAGCTCACCATAGAGAAGTATCTTTGGCAGGCGGTGGTCTGGCATACGTACCAAATGACCTGCACAACGAATGTGTCTTCAACAAGATACTGTCAATGCCGAGGTGACCAGATTTGTCAAAGATAGTGGTATCTGAAATTTTGTGTTGATATTTGATGCTCATAACGTTTCTGAGACAAGGTATGTGAAAGTGATTGAGTTTCCTCATATGATGTCTATACACAGTCCATGTTTCGCTAGCGTATAACAGCACTAGAAGTACCACTGCTCGGTAGACTGTGAGCTTAGTATGTAGGTTAATACCATTTCTACGCCAAACATTTGCGTACAATCTGCCGAAAGTACTGCTTGCTTTGGCGATCCTTGTATACACTTCATCATCAACGTTGGCATTTTGTGATAACGTACTGCCTAGATATGTGAATCTATTCACAACTTTCAGTGCTACACCATTTACCTTTATGCAGGGCTCGAGATAGCTTTTGCCAGGTGCTGGTTGTAACTTGACTTCTGTTTTCTCTGTGTTTATAGTAAGTCCAAATTTAATACAGACTTTGGATAATCTGTTTATCCTAATTTGAAGATCAGCCTCACAGTTAGCATTTAGGGCAAAGTCATCAGCAAATAAGAGATCCCTGATTGTGTGTGATTTAAATTTAGTTTTTGCTCGAACCCGCCGAAAGATGAACAATTTTTAATCTATGCGATATAGGATGTTTACTCCCTGGTCTAGATCTCTGAACGCAGAATCTAATCTAACATAGCACTGAACATGATACTAAATAGTGTAGGTTCTAATACACATCCCTCTTTTACTCCATTTGGGACAGGAAAATTTCAAATAACTCTCCATCATCATGAACTCTGGCTTGCATTCCATCATGCATTTGCTGCACCATTTTGATAAATTTCTATGAGCATCCATATTTTACCATATTCTTCCACAGTCCATCTCTACTAACTGTGTCAAATGCTTTTCTTAAGTCTATGAATGCTGTGTACAGGTCACAGTGTTGTTCTATCATATACATCTGTGTGAGTAAGTAATATGCATATGTGTGTACGGTATATACGTTATATACATATGTATTTGCACTTCATACACATGGGTGTGTGTATTTCGTTTAAATATGTGAGTGTACTTAATATACATATGTGTGTGTCCCTAATATGCATATTGGTGTCTACTTATTATAAATCTCTTCGTGTAACTAATATACATTTGTGAGTGAACATCTTGTACATCTGTCTGTACATCATATACAAAAGTGTGTACTTCATATACATATGTATTGTACCATTGGATCTATTACAGTGTGTGCATGAATGCAGAGGGTTCCGAGTAGGAGAATTTTCAGATATGTCCTTCAGCTTCCTTCTCCCGTAAACTGCCCGCAGCGTTCTTTCCCTTTCAAATTCAGTGATGCCAGCACTGAACTGGGAGTGTCAATCCGAGCGACCAAGGGTCGTAGTGTCCCAGGAGATAGTATCGGAGCTGCAGTTCTCAAGAGAGCTCCTCAAGTCATCACTGAAGCGCCCTCTTTGACCTCCTTCTGAGCGTCGATCACAGCAGAACTCGCCATATAATATGCTCCAATAAGGCGCTTGTCTGGCACAGCGGAGCTGGGACCAACCAATAGGGTATGGATACCCTGCACACGGTACCACTGAAAGATCTCCGTGTTGATCCTGCAAGCGCACTCCCGCACTACCATGACGCCTCCCAGGCATTGAAGGTGGAAAAAAGCCAAACTGTCGAGCTTGTCTCGGAAAGACATCCCTGGGCGACGCAATACTTTCTTCCTCATCTTCTTCGTCGTACGCCTTGCGGCGGACCCTCTGAAAGCATTCCGCTGACCGTCCTGAGAAGGACGTATGATGGTGATCTGCGTTGTGTCATGTTTTACAGCAAGATGTGTTATCTGCGCCTTTCGACCTGACACATCTGTCTTCAGCCAGCAATTTTGTCTGCCGGGTTGGCATTTACGTATCTTCGATCCCTAGTACTTGGCCAGGCTACAGCAGGGTTGTTGCACTTCTGTTTCCAGGTGTGCAGCAACCCTGCGTGGAAGTGTACTGAGGGTCTGGCTAGCTGTGGTTCGCTGACCTTGATACTCGACCAGCTATGGAGCGCCGGCCGATGCATTCTGGTGTGCATGTCATCTCTGGGCCCGGACGATGCAATACAAAGCAGTACTGGCAGAACTAACGCACGGCAGATATCCTACCCAGCTGTAAAACCGACACCATGTCCAATCCAGACGTTGGCACGAACGCTACCGAAGGCCGCACTTGCGTGAGAAATACGCAGGACAACTTCATCGTAAATTGTTTCAGTTTGCGGTACGGTGCTGCCGAGATATACAAACGTATTGGCAGTATTGAGTTTAGGTCCCTTTACTGTGATTACTGGTACTTGTAGTGGATACTAATGGCTGCATGGTGCTAATGAATGACCGAACTAATGAAAGGCCGAAAAAAGGTATATAAATGACCGGCATTCATTTCAGACTTGTAGCCTTGTGCTCTTACCGATCATAGTATATGGGACCTGTCAAATGAAACAAACATGAACAAGCTTCCAATTTGCATAATAAAAAAACCTAACGAACGGGGTTTAAAGTATTTAAGCTAGAAGAACTATACATCACAGACGTTATTAGAAAAAGGCCTTTGGTATACATCGGTCACGCACACAGAATGAATGACGACAGAATACCACGTCAAGTCTTTACATGGTCACCGAGTGGCAAGAGAGAAAGGGGAAGACAAAACAACACTGAAAAGAAGTATTGAAAAGGAAATCACAACAGCTGGTATGAAAACGAACGATCTGGAACAACTGGCTGTTGATCGACAGGCATGGAGAGATATGGCATCTGCCCTATGTGCCAAGCTAGGCACAAGAGGAAAATGATGCTGATGAGAAGACCTGTGGTACCGTTGATAGCAACGGGTGAGCGCACACAATGGTCGGCGAACAAGAGGTTGTGAACAAACTCCGTCCAGGTCTTCGTCCTAGCCTTCAATCTATTGAGATACTCCAACGTGTATCAGCTCGATAACCAAATCAAATTTATGTACACCTATTCCAGAAGGCACCAGTTAGCAGAGCAGAGAACAGCACGCCGTAGAATATCGGAGCCAGGACCCTGTCCGACACCGTTAGACACTGAAAACGGGCTAGAGTACGCACCTTAATTCTGCACATATACTTGCACACTATCATAGAGCTGAAAACCAGAAACAGCAGAGAATAGACAATAGTCTAACATAACACTAAATTTCAACACATTTGGTTTACCTAATTCAATATATAACATTTACTGATATAAACAATGTACATCTTTGTGAAATAAGATAAAATAAGTAAAGCAAACAATACAATCTTCAGAAATATATTAACAATATAATTATAGAAGTGTAATACATGAATCTTGTTTCATGTCTGGAAATAATGAGACGAATGGCGGTGACAAATTCCTTGCCACATTTGGTACTGACTATCTTTATTGTAAATGATGACATTTTTTCGATATTATTGACAAAGATGGCGAAAACGTGTATAATTATTTTAAAGACACTAGTTGTTTTTTACTTTAAGTGTGATTGTAGTGGTCATTATTCCTGATCTTACTTCTTTTCCAAACCTCCATGGTAACATTGATTCGTCTAGTTCAAAAGGTTCAAGATGTGTATGTGTACTTAATATAAATCTGTGTATATACTTACTATACATATTTGTGTGTATTGTATATACATCGTTAGGTATGATTAATACTTTTTTAGAGCCGCGTTAGGGCAGTGGTTAGCGCATTGGCTTCGCATATCAGTGGTCCTGGGTTCATTCCCTACTTGAGGCGGAAATATTTTTCAGATCGCAACGGCCCCCGGGTCGACACAGCCTTAAATGGATACCGGATTAATCCGGGAAGTAAAGACTGCGAGAAGAGGCGATGACTATTGTCCTCATTTGCATAGCCTCTGAAATGTGAGATCGCTAACATCGCACACCCATACAGCATTAATAAATGATATGGGTTACTTTACTTTTTACTTTGTATACTCTATATACATCTTTGTGTATACTTCATATAAATCTCTGTACACCATTCTTATCTCTGTGTATACTTCACATATGTGTACGTGTATTTCATACACATCTATACGTATACTATATGTAAATCTGTGTATGTATATACTTCATTTACATCTGTGCGTGTATATATTAATCATATAAATAGTTATGTATACTTCATATATATATATATATATATATGAACCATATATATATGGTTGTGTATATCTCATATCTATCTCTGTGTATACTTCATATACATATATATATATATATACTTCATACACGTTTGTGTGTGTATAGTTCATATGCATCTGAGTGTACATATGCGCCATATACATATGTGTGTGTGTGTATACTTCGAATACATATATGTATGTTTACTTCACATACGTCTGTGCGAGTGTATACTTCACAAGTACTTCCAGTACTCTTATACGCTAGTGAAATATGGGGTGTATATATACATCGGGAGTAAAGTCAATCACTTTTACACAACTTGTCTCTGGAAAGTAATGAACATCAGATGGCAAGACACGATTCAAGATACCACAATCCTTGACAGAGCTGGTATCTCCAAGGTGGCCAAAGGAAGCGCTACAATGACTCGTTAAAGACCTCACGTAAAGCGTTTGAAATAGACCACGACACATGGTAAGAACTTGTACAAAGTAGATCTGCATGGCGCTCTGCAGTCAAAAAGAGCACATCATCTTGTGAAGACAGGAGAAATGCAGCAGCTCAATAGCGGAGAGCAGCTAGAAAGTCATGGATAGACCAAAATCCGTCTGCAGTGGTCATTCCATGCCCGAACTGTACAAGGACATTTTTAGCTTAAATAGGGTTCATTAGCTATCTACGAACTATTAGGCATGAACGTCATACAATTTGAATTTTCAAAAGTAGATGTAAAATATGGTAATCATAATTTATGATGGAGGAACACACATACTTCATATAAGTATGTCCATGTTTTACATACACATTACGTCGTATACATCTGTGTCTATGTATACTTCAAATACATCACTGTGTATACTTCATATACGTCTGTGTGGGCGTATTTCATATACTTCAGTGTGTACGTCAAATACATATGTGTGTGTGCTTCTTATATATATATATATATATATTTGTTTGTTTGTTTTGCGTTCGCTCCATTGTAACCAGAACGGATATTCGTGCGATTTCCGCCGGGAGCGTGATTAGGTTGTGCCACCGTTATGCGCCTTGAAGGCCTAGAACATCCGATTTCGGCGTGCCTTGAAAATTCGGGTTGTCTACCCTAGCATGCTACAGCATCCATATCTGTCTCTAGGCACGCCTGTAGGTGGTGACTCTTCATCCAGACGATTTTTGCTCTCGTCTGTCTCGCACGAGGTGTTCCCTGTCTATGAACTTGCCTCGTGTAATTGGACGTACTAGCCTGTGCCCATTGGGTACGGAACCGTTTCTCATCCGTGAGCCTGGTTCCTTAAGGGGAAGAACTCAACAGAAGAGTTGGACCCTGGCTCTTTCACCCGCTTAGCCAATGTGTCATTTACCAACATCGTGTACCCCTTGTCCAAGTTCGAGTCTCACACCACACGTTTGAGAGCAAGGCGTTCTCGAGCTGAGCAACCTTGTTCCAATAGCGCCTGAGCCCATCAGGTACTGAACCCTTTCTCTCTGCAAGTGTATTTGCGGTATAGGAAATCTTGACAGTAGAGTTGGACCATGACTGCCATCGTTGTCCCGTTCTTGCCTAAGCCCATCGGGTACGGAACCCTTTCTCTTCGCGAGCATATTTCCGGTTTAGGAAGGCTCGACATTAGAGTTGGATTATGTCTTACTGCTTTTCGGAACGCCAATGATTGGGTCTTGGTCTCCGTCTGTAAGGAGCACAGGTAACTAGAAGCTCGACTCGAGCTGACGGAGCTTGTAGTTCACCTTTCCTAGAGACTTTTCACTTTCTATTTGCAGTTCGCGCTGCCCTCTAGCGCTGTTCTGCCCTTTCATTGTTTCATTGTACTCAGTATGAAATCTATTTGTCTCTCGCCAAGCATCTACTTTTACGTGCATTTTACATAGGCCGCCCCTCCAATGTTCGGACTGGACTGACTAGCCTCACTGTATGTCGACAGCGTCGCTATATGTGGTGATGCTGGTGGTGTCGGAGATATTGTCTGTCTCTTATGCAGGCAAATCTCTTTCCATCTGCTACCTCCACGTTCTCGGACACGATCCCCAAATGATTTGGCCAGAATGAGCTCGAGCTGCTGTATTTCTGTTTCCAGGGTGCACCGCGAGGAGGTACATTTGAGATCTTGGTTATCTGCTAACCCTGGGTCCGCCTAGAGCAATGCGTTCCATTTGCACCCCTATTAATATATATATATATATATATATATATATATATATATATATATATATATATATATATATGTGTGTGTGCGTGCGTACTTCTAATACATATGTGTGTGCGTAGTTGTTACACGTCTGTATGTGCACTTCATATACATGTATGTGTGTGTGTGCGTGTACATTTTGTACATATGTGGTTGTGTATAGTGCGTATACATCTGTATGTGTGTATACTTTTTATACATATGTGTGTGTGTGTGTGTACTTCTTCTACATATGTGTGAGTACTTCATTTACATATTTGTGTATATTTCATATGCCTCCTTGTTCCTTACTATATCTACATGTCTCTGTGTGTATGTCATACAGATCTGTGCGTGTACATAATATACATCTGTCTGTGGGCATTTCACATACATCTGTCTGTGGGTATTTCACATACATCTGTCTGTGGGTACTTCACGTACATATGCCTGTGGGTACTTCATGTACATCTGTCTGTGGGTACTTCACGTACATCTGTCTGTGGGTACTTCAGATACACCTGTCTTTGGGTACTTCACGTACATCTGTCTGTGGGTACTTCATGTACATCTGTGTGGGTACTTCATGTAAATCGGTGTGTGTAAGTCTTGCACATCTGTGCGATTTTCTCATATACAAATTCGTGTGTACGTCATAAACATCTTTATGTATGTACATCTAGAACATATGTGTGTGTGTGTGAGTGTATTCGTATACATATATGCTTGTTCTCCGTGTTTACATGTGTTTACTTCACATACATCTGTGTTTACTTCATATAATATTTGTTTATTTCATATACATCTTTGTTTATTTCACATACATCTGTGTTTACTTCATATACATCTATGTGAGTACGGTATTTACGTCTTTATGTGTATGCCATATACTTGTTTATATATGCATACACAAATGAATACAAATACATATGGCTGTTTGCACTTCATAAACAACTGTGTTTACGTCATTTACAAATGTGTCCGTACTTCATATACATATGTGTGTGTATTTAAACATGTGTGTACGTATGTCGTATACATCTGTGCGTACACGTAATATACATTTGTGTGTGTGTGTGTGTGTCATGTAAAATTGTGTGTGCGTCATAAACATCTGCGTATGTATTTAATGTACATATGTGTTTATAATTCACATAAATATATGTGTCTGTAATTCATATGCATCTGTGCGCGTGTGCACTTCATATATATATGTGTGTGTGTGTACTTCATATATATATATATGTGTGTGTGTGTGTGTGTACTTCATATATATCTACATGTGACCTTAATGTAATATATGTGTATACTTTATATACATTTGCTTATGAACATCGTAACATATAGTTAGTTAGTTAGTTAGTTAGTCGTCGGATCATCATCACTGCAAACTGGACACATCCATAGTTGCTCCGATCTCTCCGTGAGTGTATCCGCCATCACACTTCTGCTGACAGTACCGATCCTATGCTGGTTGGCCATCATTCTTCTGCGCCCTTCAAAATGGTCACCTCTAGCAACACCGCATTTCAATCCCTGATCTTTAATCCTAGCCATTGAAAAGGGATCATCATCCACATTAGTCTCACTCTCGAGTGTTATATCTCTTAAGGAGTTCAAAACGTCAGCGCGATCCATTGCCCTATCGCCCTGTGCCACAATCGCACACGGTGCCAGTTGATCCGCTCTTTCATTGCCTCTAACGCAAACATGTCCCGACACGAAAATAAATGTAACTGCTTTCAGGCTCGCATTTCTCAAGGCCTCAATCCACTGTTCGCGAACGAGACCCTTTTGTACCTTCTTAATCATACTCATAGTCACTAAGATGCAGACCTGCGTTACCTTCTGTGTGCGTAGCCACTCAAATGCCTTCGTCACCGCCATAGTCTACATGGTCATACTACTCGTAGTGACCGCAAAGGCACCACTTTCCTCCTTGATCGTTTTACCTGCGCACTGAGCGGTAAAAGCCCAAGTACTGCAAACATGCCTAATTACAGATCCATCAGTGTATATAATCACATCCCCCTCTTTGGTATTCTCACTGATTAAAGCCTGCACTTCTTTCTCCACAGCTGTGGGACACCATTCTCTGCATTCCCTGCTAAGTGATATTACTACTCAAAACAAGTTTCGAAATCTGTGGGTAGACCTATCCATTCCGCACCTGCTGCCTCATCCTGTAATCTGCACACGCTTTGTATTACATCCTCATCACGTGCCATCCACAACCTTTCTCTCTTGAGTCTGCTGCCTTTAACTTTCTGTATTTCGGAATGCAACGGGTGTTCCTTATCTGAATGTATTTGAAGGTACGCCCGTGCACGGCAATACTGTAATCTATGCTCAGCTGTTGGGCAGTCAAGTAGGTATCGCATAGCTCTTGTCGATGTGTCTCTTGTGCATCCCAGAATGATACGCATTGCTGCATTCTGGACTCTATCCAGTCTTTCGATATGTTAAATATGTCTGTGTGTACTTCATTAACGTGTTTGTGTGTATTATTTATATTTTTCTTAGGGTGTACATCATAAAATATGTTTGTGCGTGGAATTCTTCTACATCTGTGTGCGGTAGTCACATACATATGTCTGTGTACTTCATATACAAGTGTGTATGTACATCATATAAACTGTGTGTGTATTTCGTATATATTTTTGAGTGTGCGTGATATACATCTTTGTGTACGTCTTATGCATCTGTATGTGTACATAATATACATTTCTGCGTGTACACGATACACTCATGTGTGTGTGTTAGTGTGCTTCTTATGCATCTGTGTGTGTACATAATATACATTTGTGCGTGTACACGATATACCATTCTGTACTTCATACACATCTGTGTGTGTGTATATTTCTTCTACATCTGTGTCTTTGCACTTTATAGTTATCTGTGTGTGTACATCAAATACATCTGTATGTGCACTTCATGAACATATGTGTGTGTGTATTATACACATATGTATGTGTACTTTATATACACACTTATCTGTGTACTTCATATGCATCTGTGTGTACATAATTAATTCTCCTCCGTGGGCGATGATGTCGTTCGTTAATGAAACGGTTTCCCGCTATCTTAGCACTTCTCTTGGACTCCTGTTTTGTGTGTACTTTCTGGAAATGAAAAATCACAGCAACTTTCTATGATTATGTGCGTAAAATATACAATTTTTAAATGTCACCTTCCTTATAACGTGTATGTGTGCAATGTCACAGAGAGAAGCTACGCTGGTTCTTTGTTGCGGTAGCTAATGAAAATAATAAAATTAATCCGATTGGACCTGAAGCAGTGGCTTAAAATAGAATAACACTGATGTTTGGTATAGCGATGATAACGCTTAAACTCGTTTGACTAGAATCAAACCACTACACAACAGAGTGTACCACATCTTAACAGACTATTCAACCATATTTTCTTTTAAATTAAATGGACGCTTCTTGATCTTGATTAATTTTTTATGCAACATTAAAAAAAAAATTTAGCAAGTTGCAATTTCTCTCTAAACTGTCCGGCCAGCCATTATTGCTCCCCTTGACACACATGCTATTAGCAATCAGATGCATGGATCACCTCCAGGGAATAGAACAACTCACAAACTTGTATTACACGCTTATACTACCTGATAATTTTTTTTAACTGTTAAATACTGCATGTTTCCGTTTCTGAGTTGAATGGAGGGATTGTGTAAATATCCGATAAAGGCCATATACTGTAACTATCTCTATGTCATGTTCAGAGTGAGTTTATTTTTATTTACCCTCCGACAGAAAAAAAACCCGTCTTTACTGGAGATCGAACTCTGAACCTAACTGTTGTGAGAGCAACGCTCGGACCTCTTGGCCATGCGCCACATATATCATTATACCATAAGGGTAGTGCCATATAAAATACTGCGCTATTACTAAACCAGTCATTGACTGAAACAACATGTAATCGTACATCAGTAGATTACATCAAATATCACATTTCTTTCATAAATAGCGAAACTTGATATACAATGACTTGTTGAATGTTTCAACAAATACACTCTCCAGAAGAGGGACATAACCTCAATAACAGAACATGTCTGCGTCCTAAAGGCATTCTAAACTTATTTTAATGTAACAACAAAAGTCAGTGTAGCTGTCTTTTTGAAGCGATGTCGTCATTTCCGATTCTTTCAGAAAACGACTTATTTATATTTTACACGTGAGTTGATCTGACATGATTATTACGTTGAAGATGCATTAGTTCTCCCTCCAAGCGTAATGAACGATGTGAATCTGTGCGGAAAGATCGAAGATGATTTAAAGTTTCTCCACTGTAGTAGTGTCCATACCTGGAATATCCGTTTGAGAAGGCATCTGCCTTTAAAGTTGATTCTCTGTAGCTTACTGTGGGTTGCAGAGCACCACTGTTGCACATTGACCTAGATGAATAAATACTTCTTGTCTCGGGTCTAGAACAACAAAGCATTGCTTTGATCCTACCGCGTATCTTTTGACTGAATAGGCAGTAGACAAGTGGATTCATGCAGCTGTTGGAGGTACCCAACCATTGAGCAAAAGGAATAGCAACTTCGTGAATAATGCTGCTCTCATCGGAGCCAGTATCTGGGTTGTTAAAGAGCAATTTAAGACGAATAATGTACATAGGCATCCAGGAAAACATGAACAACATCACCACAACTACAAGCATCTTTATAACACGTATTTTGGATTTCTCAATCACGCCCCTACTAGAAGTAATTCCAGGGGCGTCTCTATGCCACACGCGGTATCCAATCATGAAATAACAAGCCACAATGAATATAAGCGGGACAGCGTAACACATGAGAAAGATTACTCCCAGGAAAAACGCTTTCTGATGCACAGGGTCAGGAAAATCCTCAAAACACACGTCAAAGACTTGTACTGCGCTGCGGTACTCACCGAGCTTGTAGAAGAGGGCCCAAGGCGTCATCAACATAAGTGCCACAAGCCAGATAAAGAATAAAATGACTTTCGCCATGCGCTTGGTGTTACGTTGACGCAGCACGTGACATATAGCGATGTACCTGTGAATGTTTAAAATATCAAATTAAAAATTGATAAAATTACAACATGAATCAGACAATATTAGATTATATTTAACGCGTGTCCATATCCATGAATTGTTATTTCTCAATAAATTTCATTCTCCTGTATAGCTTACACAAAGGTCCACAGACCTGTGATTCTGGAGTTGTTTCTCTAGGGCAGTCTATTGTCTTTCCCCAGGTGGTTTATGATCCACTCTTGCAGTTAAGCGTAGGGGTGGTTGGAGCTCGAGCTTGCGTTCTAAAGCCAGATGTGTGGCCTCTGCTGTGTTATGACCGTGTCTGTACAGGATGTCTCTGAAGTTTTCTATCCATCTTTTCCGCGGTCTTCCTCTGGTTATGTACCCTGATCTCATTTGGCTATATGCTTGTACGGGCACCTTTTCGTGATGCATTCTCGTAATGTGGCCAAACCATTTGATCAGTTCGCTGATCTGATCTAGTCCTGAAAGAGTCATGATCTGATCTAGTCCTAATCTAGTCCTGATAGAGACATCTGATCTAATCCTGATAGAGTCATCTGATCTAGTCCTGATAGAGTCATCTGATCTAGTCCTGATAGTCATGATCTGATCTAGTCCTGATAGAGTCATGATCTGATAATCTGATCTAGTCCTGGTAGAGTCATTAACTGATCTAGTCCTAATAGTCATCTGATCTAGTCCTGATAGTCATCTGATCTAGTCCTGATAGAGTCATCTGATCTAGTCCTGATAGAGTCTGATCTAGTCCCCATAGAGTCATGATCTGATCTAGTCCTGATCTAGTCCTGATAGAGACATCTGATCTAGTCCTGATAGAGTCATCTGATCTAGTCCTGATAGAGTCATCTGATCTAGTCCTGATAGTCATCTGATCTAGTCCTGATAGAGTCATCTGATCTAGTCCTGATAGAGTCATCTGATCTAGTCCTAATAGTCATCTGATCTAGTCCTGATAGAGTCATCTGAACTAGTCCTGATAGAGTCATCTGATCTAGTCCTGATAGAGTCATCTGATCTAGTCATGATAGAGTCATCTGATCTAGTCCTGATAGAGTCATCTGATCTAGTCCTGATAGAGTCATCTGATCTAGTCCTGATAGAGTCATCTGATCTAGTCCTGATAGTCATCTGATCTAGTCCTGATAGAGACATCTGATCTAGTCCTGATAGAGTCATCTGTTCTAGTCCTGATAGAGTCATCTGTTCTAGTCATGATAGAGTCATGATCTGTTCTAGTCCTGATCTAGTCCTCATAGAGTCATCTGATCTAGTCCTGATAGTCATTATCTGATCTAGTCCTGATAGAGTCATCTGATCTAGTCCTGATAGAGTAATCTGATCTACCCTGATAGAGTCATGATCTGATCTAGTCCTGATGGAGTCCTGATCTGATCTAGTTCTGATCTGATCTAGTCCTGATCTGATCTAGTCCTGGTAGACTCCTGATCTGATAGAGTCCTGATAGATACCTGATCTGATCTAGTCCTGATAGAGTCCTGATAGAGTCTTGATCTGATTTAGGTTGATAAACATAAAGCTGAATAAAAGAGTACATCATTTATGTTATTTGATAACATATTTCTGGGGTATATTGGTTATTTATATTTTAGCAAACATTTTAAGTCTCCGTTTGAAGTGTACTGTCTTCTGAATTATATATGGAAGGGATACGCCTATCTTCCGTAAGATTGCATTTGAAATGTGTTATATTTTAATTCAACATACTGTATCCACGAAACTGCAATGTTTAGCACGTATCATTCTACAAAAGCGTTGCCGTATTGACAACACACTTACTTCCAGATCGTGTCAATCATTTTCCTGGGTCCACATGGAAGCCGTTAATGGTGGACAAAATTGTTTCATTGATTTGAACCTGTTACATCCGACTAGGGCTCATGGGAAATAACCGCTGAATGATCGCAGCTCTATCCTGTTACCACACATTATTATACAGTTGAGACTGCATACATTATACGATTGACAATTATTGACAAACTTAGTTACATGAATCATAATATTATTAATCAGATATAGAGAGGGATACACAATAAACGTTTAAGACACATTATCTTTCACGTTAACACGAATTGATAGGGAAAGTGTGTAAGACCTTAGAAATTTTGCCTTACCTTTCTTGACATTTAAACACAATTAGCTCAATTCATACGTAAGCCATGTATAACTAGACAGAGCCGGCACCCTTTAAGGACGTACGCCCGTTATAATTTGATTCCATATATACCCTCCAAATTGGCCTTGTTTGGTTCATGAATGACAAGTGTTATTGTTCTTACAATTTTTATATTTTTATATTGTATATGAATTTCATACAATTAATTACATCTAAACCCCGGGTATAATTACGTGCTGAAAGAGTTAAGTATCATAATATAGCAACCATGGATGAAAATTAATTTAGCCAAAGACATCTAAATCAATTATGGGCGTAGCAACATGTTATGACATATTCCACTAGCTTTATCAGTAAACACATGTAATTATCTGACTAGCCGTCGAACGTATTAATACGATTGTATGGATATGATGTTTTGGTTAGACAACATAAATATATACTGTATAGTTGCGCATCATATCCTGTTTCTATAATCGAATGAAATACTTTCAACTTTGTCGTCGAACTAATTTATTGTGTATCGAGAAATTACATTTGATCACTTCGATACAGAATCTACGAGTTGATTAGGCATAAGAATGTCAACTATAACAATAATGTGTCTACTATGTTTGGATATGAATACTTGTTCACGGTGATTTTGTAAATGTTCTGTATGCGAGATATTCGTGACAGTTTTTGTCATTGACGTTTAGTGCGATGCCATGCTGGGCTTTCATTAATCTAACCATTTCTATCAATATACCACTATGCGGTTCATAAATATCATATTGAAACGCTGCTCCTCTAATGTGTTTCTTAATAACGGCTATGTCATTTTAACGAAATTAATATTCATACGAATCATAATCATATGTCACAAAGATCCGTTCGTCGAACTCTATCCTGTTAATCTGCAGGAGTTTGAGAACGAATGCAGTCTATCTATATATCTTTCTATTCGCTAAACCCTTTGATGCCTTTCATCATCAGAGGTAGAAGAGTTTTCTGGAGATGATTCTTGTGTGAGCCGAGTATATTGTGGAATGTGTTACCTCTTTTATTTGGGTGGTCCATCGTTTTCGTGGTCGGTCTCTAGGTCTGTTTTCACTATATCTGTGTAGCATAGCTAGACTTCCTCGCCACTTATATACAACCAATCATGGTTCTTACGTGTGTTGTATCCGAAGGGTTTCAGTCGTGGAGGTGTATACAGTGTCTTTGAAGGAAGCACGGTCAGCATTCACATTTACTAGAGCGAGATGCAGATCTTTAAACGTGTACTCTGGGTCCCTGATTAGGCTTCCTGTGATTATAGTATTTTTCAACTTCTAGATGCTTAGTTTTTGTGTTGGTCTCTCACCCTAGCGAAGTTTTCTAGGGATTATATGGAGGTTAAATCAATCAAAAATGTATTTATTGAAAAGATTTTATTGAAACGAACTCATTCAATTGAATTACGTATGTATATGCATATGTACAATTTTTGTTACTATACATATGTGTCATTAATGTAAGTACTGTAGTGTATGTAATTTATTAACAATACATAGTTGCTTTTATATTACTGTACTTTTATCAATAAAATACCGTTCATTTCAATGTATGATTGTACGTATGTACATTGTATTGCTTACTTGCTGAGGTTTATTTAAGTATCTGAATCTTCGATTATCCGAACCGGTTCGATCCCAATTAGTTCGGATAATCGGATGTTTACTGTATATGGATCAGCGCGTCAATGGTCGTCAAACAAAAATATGTGACACGAATCATTTTAATGAAGACTGCACTTCAACAGTTTTAGAACTCTCGCCAGCGGCGCACATGAAAATATGTGTACAGATAGTAGCTAACTAATACATTAGCATTTCAGAATCTACATATTCTTGGAATTTACCACATTCTATCTCTGTGTATATAAGCAATCTCTTGTCCAGAATTTCTAGATATACAAAATTATATATAATTGTCCATGTCATTTACGACCCTGTTCAAACATAAAATTGCGATCAGTAATACTCTTTTTCCTTTCTGTTTCGTCTAAAAAAAAAGAAATCACTCTTTAGAAATTCAATTAAAGATTATACCAGATATTTCTCTGACACCTGAACGAAATGTTTGGCAACACTGTATATGGCAACACTATTTGGTTCCGGTAGATATTGAGTGATACTGGTCACGGTTTCAGTTTGGAAAATTGTGCTTAGTCTAGTTATACGTTCTGTTTGAGCAGTAACACAGTAACCTTAGCATAGTTTTACTTCCCCGTGAGCAGTAACACAGTAACCTTATCATAGTTTTACCTCCCCGTGAGCAGTAACACAGTAACCTTAGCATAGTTTTACCTCCCCGTGAACAGTAACAAAGTAATCTTAGCATAGTTTTACTTCCCAGTGACGAGTAACACAGTAACCTTAGCATAGTTTTACCTCCCCGTGAACAGTAACAAAGTAATCTTAGCATAGTATTTCCTCCCCGTGAGCAGTAACACAGTAACTGTAACATGATTCTACCTTCCCTTGAGCAGTAACACCCTAACTTTAGCCAAGTTATACTTTCCCTTGAGCGGTAACACAGTAACCTTAGCCAAGCTATACCTTCCCCTGGCCAGTAAGACAGTAGCTTTAGGCATGCTATACCTTCCCTTGAACAGTAACACAGTAACCTTAGCCAAGCTATACATTCCACTGAGCAGTAACACAGTAACCTTAGCCAAGCTATACATTCCTTGAGAAGTAACACAGTAACCTTAGCCAAGCTATACCTTCCCTTGAGCAGTAACACAGTAACCTTAGCCAAGATATACCTTCCATTGAGCAGTAACACAGTAATCTTAGCGAAGCTATACCTTCCCTTGAGCAGTAACACAGTAATCTTAGCCAAGCTATACCTTCCCTTGAGCAGTAACACAATAACCTTAGCCAAGCTATACTTTCCCATGAGCAGTAACACAGTAACATTAGCCAAGCTATACCTTCCCTTGAGCAGTAACACAGTAACCTTAGCCAATCTATACCTTCCCTTGAGCAGTAACACAGTAACCTTAGGCAAGCTATACCTTCCTTTGAGCAGTAACAAAGTAACATTAGCCAAGCTATACCTTCCCTTGAGCAGTAACACAGTAATCTTAGCCAAACTATACCTTCCTTTTAGTAGTAACACAGTAACCTTAGCCAAGCTATACCTTCCCTTGAACAGTAACACAGTAACCTTAGCCAAGCTATACATTCCCTAGAGCAGTAACACAGTAACCTTAGCCAAGCTATACCTTCCCTTGAGCAGTAACACAGTAACCTTATCCAAGCTATACCTTCCCTTGAGCAGTAACACAGTAACCTTAGCCAAGCTATACCTTCCCTTGAGCAGTAACACAGTAACCTTAGGCAAGCTATACCTTCCTTTTAGCAGTAACACAGTAACCTTAGCCAAGCTATACTTTCCCTTGAGCAGTAACACAGTAACTTTAGCCAAGCTATACCTTCCTTTGAGCAGCAACACAGTAACCTTAGCCAAGCTATACCTTCCCTTGAGCAGTAGCACTGTAACCTTAGCCAAGCTATACCTTCCTTTGAGCAGCAACACAGTAACCTTAGCCAAGCTATACCTTCCCTTGAGCAGTAGCACTGTAACCTTAGACAAGCTATACCTTCCTTTGAGCAGTAACACAGTAACCTTAGCATAGATTTAGATTTCAAGAGAATTGGTTTCTCTTGATAACAGTCAACATGTGGTATTATATTCGTACTGAAGTTCTGAAAACATATCCATGGTTGTCGGAAAAATGCCAAATCTCACATTAACTGTAGCTTGAACCATATGGTGTGCGTGTGTTGTAGAAAAAGTGATTGTGTTATGAAATCAAATACCGCACAGTTTACAACTAACTATTTTATAGATATACAATATTACTGTACAGTTTTTATCTGTACAATTTACATTAAGGTTATCAGTTACCCTGGATGTAAAAAAAAATAATATTCTCCGTGGAATTAATAGCCAAGGGACACAACACTGTTCATTTAAGTGTAGCTTCCTAGAAACATATTTGTGGAAAATATTTTGAGATTCAGTAATTAATACACTTGAGAAATTAAACAGAGTAATATATACGTTGTGCGAACTTCCTATATCAAGGGAATAAAATATGCCTTGTTGTTGCAGTCTGAACTATGTTATATTGAAGAGACGTCGTAATTGTCATTGAGTGGATTTCACTATAATGAAATAACATAACTTTCTCTAAGTGAATAACTCTACTCCTGAATTAAATGACAGAACTGAGTGCAAGTGAATTATATCTTAATGAAATGACAATTGTATCTAATATCTAAGTGAGTTACACCCTTAATGAAGTGACAAAACTGTCTCTAAGTGAGTTACACCTTAATAAAAAGAGTTACATCTTAATGACATTAGTTGCGCCTTAATTACGTTAATTACACATTAATGATATGACAAAACTGCCTGTAAGTGAATTACACATTAATGAAAATAGTTACGCCTTAATGACGTGAGCTAAACCGTAATAACGTCACAACACTGTATCTAAGTGTGCTACGCCTTAATGAAACGAGTTTTTACTTAATGAAACGAGTTTTTACTTAATGAAACGAGTTTTTACTTAATGGAATGAGTAACACCTGGATGAATTAAATTACACCTTCATGAAGTGCGCTTAACATCGATGAAGTGAATTATACCTTAATAAAGTGAGAAAACTAAACTTTCTCTAAGTGAGGTTCACCTTTAATGAAGTGATAAAAATGTCTGTGAGTTATACCTCAAAGAAGTTACACCTTAATTAAGTCAGTTATATCTTAGTGAAGTTAGTTGTGTTTTAATTAAGTGTGTTGAAGTAAGTTACTTAATAAAGTGATACAACTGGCTGTAAGTGAGTTAAATCTCTTAATGAAGCGATTTGCACCTTAATGAAGTGAGATAAGTATCTCTGTGTGAGTTACACTTTTTGTGGAGTGAGTTCGCATTAATGATATGCGTTACATCGGAATGACGGGATAACATTGTCTAAAAGTGTGTTACGCCTTAATGAAGTGAATTATAACGTAATGAAGTGAGTTGCTCCTAAATGAAGTGCGTTATACCTTAATGAAGTGAGTTACATCTTAAGAAGTGAGAAAAATGTCTCTAAGTGAGTTACATCTTATTGACGTTCTTTTTCTTCTTTTTGTCCTCATGTACCTTTCGGTGTTGAGAGGAGTGTGAGTGTACGGTCTTTTGCCCTTCTATTTGCCTCTTCTGCTGTTATATTTCCGAGTGTCTCTAATACACTATCTATCCACCTTTTACGAGGGCGTCCAATAGGTCTCCTGTTTTCGTATCGTCTGTTAAGTGTTTTTTGTATAATACTTTGCTCTTTCTGTCTGGTTATGTGGCCATACCATTTAACTTGTTGTTTCTGGATGTATTCTATTGTTGACTTGATCCCTAAGTGTTTCCTTAGTGCTTCATTCCTGATTTTGTCTCTCAAGCTAACTCCAATCATACGTCTCACACATTTCATTTCAGTGGTGTTAATCTTATGTATTGTTCTAGAATCCAATACTTATTGACATGAGTTTCACATTAAGTGAGTTACACATTAATGAGGTAATTTACATCTTAATTAAAAGATTTACATTTTAATGAATTGCGTTACATGGTAAAGAATTGACTTAAATCGTGATGAAGTGAGTTACACCGTAATAACGTAAAGTGCATCATAATAAAATGAGCAACACCTTAATGATGTGTTTTACATCTTAATGGATAAGTTACATGGTAATGATGTGTTTTACATCTTAATGGATAAGTTACATGGTAATGAAGTGTCTCACATCTTAATGGATAAGTTACATGGTAATGAAGTGTCTTACATCTTAATGGATAAGTTACATGGCAATGACGTGTTTTACATCTTAATGGATACGTTACATGGTAATGAAGTGTCTCACATCTTAATGGATAAGTTACATGGTAATGAAGTGTCTTACATATTAATGGATAAATTACATGGTAATGAAGTGTCTTACATCTTAATGGATAAGTTACATGGTAATGAAGTGTCTCACATCTTAATGGATAAGTTACATGGTAATGAAGTGTCTTACATCTTAATGGATAAGTTACATGGTAATGATGTGTTTTACATCTTAATGGATACGTTACATGGTAATGAAGTGTCTCACATCTTAATGGATAAGTTACATGGTAATGAAGTGTCTTACATCTTAATGGATAAGTTACATGGTAATGAAGTGTCTCACATCTTAATGGATAAGTTACATGGTAATGAAGTGTCTTACATCTTAATGGATAAGTTACATGGTAATGATGTGTTTTACATCTTAATGGATACGTTACATGGTAATGAAGTGTCTCACATCTTAATGGATAAGTTACATGGTAATGAAGTGTCTTACATCTTAATGGATAAGTTACATGGTAATGAAGTGTCTTACATCTTAATTAAGTGAATTACACCTTAATGAAATAGGTTGCACCTTAATGAAGTGATTTTCTATTTAATAATCTTGAAACGCCCGTTATCTTTCTTCTACTATCATGGATATAGTGCAATAAAAATATTAAAGTAACACATAGAATTTATTAATGCCGTAGGGGTGTGAGATGTTAGCGATCTGTTATTTCATAGTCTCTGCAAATGAGGGCGGTAGCCATCTCCTCTCCCTCGCAGTCTTTACTTCACGGATTAATCCGATAGCTATTTAAGGCTGTGTCGACCGGGGAGCCGTTTCGATCTGAAAAACATTTCCGCCTCAACTGGGGAATTAACCCAGAACCACTCATATGCAAAGCCAGTGCGCTTACCACTGGGCTATGCAAGAGTGCAATAGCCATTAATCAATCAGTATCCATGCACGATTATGTCCGGAAATTTTCCCAAACCTTTAGCTATTATTATTCATTCCTTTTAATACTGTCCCGTAGACCGTATTATGATTATTACATAGGACGCACTTTCCTAGACATGCCATTACTAGGTATTTCAATAGTTTCTGTTTCCGTAGTTGTCAATGTGTTCCTTATTTTCTGCTCCACCGACTGTCATATTTTCCCTATAAGTGGAAAACAGTGTAATTTTCTCTTATGATAAAAGTGGTGCATGTGAGAACATTGGAAATTGATAATTTAAAAATATGAATAGTGGTGCTCTGTGCAATTGTGTAAGAACATTGTTGAGTGGATGGCTGCATTTAGACTGCGGAAATCAGTAAAGAGTCTTTGACAAAAATATATTAGGTGTCTAATACCAGTTTCACGTTGAAAAATTAAACGTAATCGACATTTCGACCAATATATCTTTATCGAGATGGGGACAAACAAACACCATTTAGAGAAATCATTAATTGAAAGAGTTAGTATGCATATATATATCTATATATATATATATATATATATATATCTTGTGTATATCTGGTATCTCCATCAGTTCTCTGATTTTCTCCAAAGGTATTTGCGTTGCTTTTCCCAAGGAAAAATTATTGTAATTCCAATGGCATTACTGTAAATAGGAAAAACACTTTTTTTCCATAACGCCTGCCTGTGCAAACACTCATCAGTAACATTCTGCGGGCCTTATAGTCGATAACAAATTTTACACCCCGAATTTCTGCCTGTATGTAAAGACAAAAGACATCATCTCCGTCAATGATGCAAATGTAAGTTTCCAGTTCTGAAACATTTGATGTTGTCCGTAAATATTAAACAATATGTAATCTCTCATATTAATATGGTAAATGTTGTTTTTTTGTGTGGATAATGTTTGAGTATAATAATACACAATACATAATACACATAAATGTAATCATAGAGTTGTCAAGAAAAATATCATTTATCTATTTTTTTATAAAAATGTTCCTATTCTCATCAGCATCATCAAGTGCCGTCTCCGCAACGAAGGTTGGCTGCAACGTATCTCCAACATCTCCTGTCTCTTGTCTTGGTGGTGCACTCTGCTAGACTGTAACCTGTCCATCGTGTAATGTTACTCTCCCACTTGTATCTCTGCCTACCTCTTGTTCGCTTCCCTTTGACTTTACCCTCAAGTAAGGTCTTCAATAGGGTGTCATGTCTTTTAATGTGCCCAAAGTATTTTATTTGCCTGATCTTTATTTCTCTTAGTAGTTCTTTCTTCATATTAAGTGTCTTTAGCACCTCTTTATTTGTTTTCGTCTCTTTCCATGATGTTCTCCCTATTCTTCTATATACCCACATCTCAAAGGCATCAATTTTGTCTTCTAATTGTTTATTTAGTGTCCATGTTTCTGAGCCATACATTAATATGGAATAGATGTAGCATTTTATAATTCTCATTTTTAACTTGTTTGTAATTTGTTTAGATATTAATAATTTCCTCATGTCATTGAAGGTACATTTAGACATTCCTATTCTCCTTTTAACTTCTGTTTCACATCTGCCATCATTTGTGACTATGTGTCCAAGATATTGATACTGTTTTACTTGTTGTAGTTTCTCTCCCTGTTGTTTATGTTTACCTCCTGTTCTTCTGTGTCTTTGCTGATTATCATGCTTTTTGTTTTTTGAATGTTTATATCCAGTCCATATTCATTACTTGATTTATTGACTTGATCTATTAGTCTTTGTAGTTCATGTTCACTTTCTGCTAAAAAAAACAGTATTCAATCTTAGACAACAGGAAAAACAGACAATTCTATTTCTTGGAGCATATTCCACATTATCAACACTTTCCTAACTGATTATGGGATATACTTTAACTATATATGTATTGGTGTTTTCATTTAATATTGTGATATGATCATAGGCGGTACCGTCCTTTTCTCGTCCTCCCGTATGTTATCAATTTAATAAAAGCCTTTTGGTCGAAATGTCGATATCTGTGAATATTTTTCAAGTGGTTCAAATTATATGTATACTTTCATTACCGATGGTTTTAACTGTCGTCTCTCGTCGCGTTGTTTTGCAGTTGTTAAGTATATAATAGTTATCACTACTTTTGCATGAAATAGACTCTACTTGGATTATTTCTTAACCCAAAGGAGCTACGTGGTGTAGTGATTAATCCATTCGTTTTGTGCTCAACATCTTGAGGGTTCGAATCCCGTTCGCAATTTTTTGTTTTTAAATTTGATTTTTTTCCCGAAGATTTCCTGGAGTTTATCGCTTGAAGCCACGGAGTCACGTGCTGTGAACGGTACTCTCCGCAGACTGCTTCTTAAAATGACTGAAACCATATGACGTCAATCATCTACTCTTTCTGCGGCTTTTTATTTAGAAGCCTTCTTTGTATACACGTAATCGATAATTGTACACAGCATGAGATAGACTCCATCTAGTTTCCTTATTTACAATCCACTCTCGGTATGTCTTTCCGAGTACATTTTGGATGCATGGTTTCATCTCTCTTCGTGACATACACATTGTTATATTTTACGCATGAAATGACAGAGTCGCTTTTTATCACTCTACTTTTCCTTTAATGTTTAAGAAATATTGCTAATGTTTTATCCTTTATTGCAGATTGTATTAGTTTTTCTAAGCCTTCCTAATCAAACTCCAGGTAGATTTCTCGTATAACAAGATAATGATCCTACAATTTACAGGATATTTGTTCTCTGCTGTTATCAGTGTTCAATTGTATCTTCTATTGTTTTGTGTCCTAATTTGTCACTTTCCACAAAAACTTCGAGCGATTTGCTGTTACTTTATATTTGCAGTGGGATGGTTCATCTGGGATTTCTTTCATACTCAGTAGACTTCAGTTTGCGGCTTAATAAAATTCTTATTGATTAAGTCGTTTACTCGGAGAAGGTCCATGTTAGGAGATGTGTTAGCATTGTACCTGCTTCACATAATGTGAATCTTTCCTCCGACACCAGCTTCAAAGACGGCGAACAAGGTCCTGTGTGGGAAGACAAGTCCAGTGTCACGTGTTTCCCTAGATCGCAGACGTAATTTTTCCCGTATGAGACGTATTGGGCAGGGGCGACTGTCGAATTACACTAGGGTTGTTACGTTTTCGTTAATGAGTTCCCTTCCGCCTGTTGTGTCGCCAATCATGTTCTGGACTTTGACCTGCTCATTTTCAACGCACTCATCTCGTCGGCTTGTAATGGTCGTGTTTGTTATTTTTTAAATGGGGGATCAACGACTTTTGTCGAAGCACAACACTTTCAACCTAAGAACGGAGTCTATGTTGGTTATATCTACTGTCAACGATAGCCTTCCAATCCATCGCCAAGCACGGTCTGTTTTTCTTTAGTCTTCAAAATTGCTTTTATCACCCAAATAATTGGGTAGATTAAGTCTATCTTAGATGAGCAGTTTCGAGTTTTCATGTACGAAATACCACATCGTTTACCCTTATGTCATTAAATCCAATGGCTAAAGTAGTATCTTTCTTTCAGGGATGAGATGTTGTCGAAAAAGAAAAAAACCTGTTGATTAGGGTTGCGAGGATATTAGGTGCCAGCTGAACAGATCTTGTTCGAATCCCTTGCGCTAACTTTTGTTTTCTATAGTTATTATCGAACACAATCTCATCAACCTTTTTTTATACTGCAACTAGGTTCTTGCATACAAAATTGCACGAAAACAATGCTCGTCGTGGTTATTTGGTTGTATAGATAAATAAGCTATGTTTGGTAGCTGTAGAATATCCCTTCCGAGGAAAATTCAGTCGACCAATGTCCACGTTCACTGACTGTCACTTCTATCATTGAAACATATACTAAGATATAATTCATTTCTTGAGCTGAAGGTTAGATCAGGTGAAAAGCAGCCATGCCAAACAATTAATACTCGCCACGCATGTTAATCGAAAAGAAAGTTCTTGATTCGTCTCGATTAGAAACTGGCCTCACAGCACGTGGGGCATTCCCATCAGTGATACGGCCTCTGTTACAGTAGCCATTCGACTCGATGGTGTTTCGAGTCTAATGCCACCAAAACAGACGTCGACATCAGGGCACAACTCTGGCCCTTGCGACAAGTTTCTTTGTTGTTCCGCCCACCCACGCCGTGCCCGTAACTAGTTCAAGCACAACGTCGGCCTGTCGGAACAACATGGTAGCTGTTATCGAAGGTTACGACTACAGGATTGTAACGTTGACGTGCCATGAAGCTTCTATATGAACATAACATCATTATTAAGGCATGCCATCTACTAAGGTTTTCTGTTGCTTGGTTGATTTGTCTAGTGAGCCATTGGTGAGACTCACAGAAAGAAAGTTTTCACATGATAGAAAAACATGTTCGAGCCAGATATAAGCAGACAATTGATGAAACATGTTCGATCCAAATATATGCAGACAATAGATGAAACCTGTTCGAGCCAAATATATGCAGACAATTGATGAAACCTGTTCGAGCCAAATATATGCAGACAATTGATGAAACCTGTTCGAGCCAAATATACGCAGACAATTGATGAAACCTGTTCGAGCCAAATATAAGCAGACAATTGATGAAACCTGTTCGATCCAAATATATGCAGACAATTGATGAAACCTCTCCGGCTCATATGATAAATACTGCAGCTTAGATAACAGTGAACGCTAACAAATACACATGTGCAAACAAACCAACACATAAATAACTTTAGAGAAAAGAAAAAAATAATAAATAACGTAATGACAACGCCCATATTGGTAATTTTACAACTAATAAAGAGTACGCGATACAAATGAAAAGACTGAATGAAATAGTTTTCTGTTGAGTTTATATCTGAGTTACTAGTAGCTCATATGAACATAGCTTAAATGTATCACATAACTCACCTGTCAACAGCTATAACAACTAACGTATTCACTGATGCACAGACTGCTACACCTTGCAAGTACGGCGTGGCCTTGCACATAAACGCTCCAAACTGCCAACCTATGGAAGAGAGTAGTTGAAAACAAACTGTCAGAATCATTTTGGTAGCATATTCTATTCAGGACACATAAATCAACCCAACAAATTTTGGCTCTAGGCTTTTAGGCAACATAAATACCTTTAGGGGATTGCTATTGATTTCTGAGAATAGCATGGATACACAGTTGCGTGCCGCGGAGTTTAAAACCTGGTACCTTGAGATCAGGTTCTATTGAGAACTATTATCTATGTGTCACTATACCACATAGTCTAGCCACTCATAAAATGTATACACTATTATTGATTGTCTGTCCCCAGGTGAACCACGGTTGATCGTAAGTACACTTGCTGTTAAGCGTAGGGGTGAGAGCTTAAGCTGTTTTCAAGAACATATGTGTCGCATTGGTTGCATTATATGTTTATTCAATGCTATCTTGATGTTTTCTGTCAATCGTTTTCTTGATCTTCCTTCGGTCTGATCTCGGATGTTCTTTTGTTAAATGATCTTATTGGTATTTGGTTTGGGGTAATTTTTTTAAGGTTCCCGTGCCATTTTACTTCCTGTCTTTTGATATACTCAATACATGATAGTATACCAATTAGTTTTCCTTATTTCTTCATGTCTTATTTGACATAGTTTAGTAACTATTGCATCTTTTCTCAGACACTTCATTTCACATGTAACGATTTTCCTCTGCTGCGAGGCTGTTAAGGACCATGTTTGACATAGAGTGTTGAATTATTTGTTTATTATCAAACTATTGTTAGATACATTTATAAAAGTCCACAATAGTATGTACATTTGTTTCATAGACTATAACACCGTGGCAGACAGAGTCACCATGAAAAATTGATTGAATGTGAATGCTTCCAAGACTTAGGATTGTATGGAAAAGACATTAGACTGATCAGAAATACATATTGGGAACAAAGTTGATCAATAAAATGCGAGAGTAGCTACTCACAAATACATTGATATAAAAATACCAGGCCATAATGTATTTTATCAAGAAGTCAAATTAATATATATATATATATATATATATATTGTTTTAAAAATACAACGCCTGACAATGAAATAGTGATGCTGAATTAAACAAAGAAAAGGACAGAAATGATTTACCAGTGTTCTTATTCAATCCATTATTGCTGTCATCATTGTTGTTTATTATTTGTATTAATAATATTACCAAAGCAGTAAAAGCACCACCAAGGGATTGCCGTGCAAATAACTTATCTAAAACAATATGTGCTGACGTTCAGTGCCTACTCCACAGCGCTGCAAAATCACATGCATCTGCTCAACGAAATATGCATCAATCACAACATAAAATCAATACAGATAAAAAAGAAATGTCTATAGGCAGAGAGTCTAATACAATCCACATAAAAATACTTTACTGAAACAAGCGTGGGAATATAAATATCTTGGGAGCATTTTTACAGTCGACGGAAGCGTGGACGGAGAGATCGAGACAATAATTCAAAAAACGATCTACGTGAATTATTAACTTACACACATTTTGAAACACAAATATATCCCTATGGAAATAAAAAGGCAATTCATAAATTCAATCTTCATACCAACATTGTGATATTAATACCAGACACGGACACTTAAAGAACAAAAGAAAGCTTACTACGTGGGAAATTAAATGTCTAAAGAAATCAGCAAACAGAACATAAAGCGATCACATGAGGAATGAAGCGATTACACGAATTGGTGGAACAGCATTTTTTATAAAATACATGGAAAACATACTAAAGTGCTTATGCCACTTAATGAAAATAAGCAATTATTGGCCCTCGCCAATAGCATACAACATGAAAATGGACAGCAGCAAGATTCAGGGAAGAGGGAGGCGGATTGAAGAAGCTACTAATAGTCTGAGAAGTCATAATGTTACTGAATGTTAAGAGACCAAACGTGCCATAGCCCGAAAACCGCTCGTCATTCACTCCTGCGACGCCTTACAGCAAAATCAGAGAAAAAAACAAGAGATGGATTATATTCAAGGATTATATTCAAGGATTATATTCAAAAATACTGTTTGGCACGATCTAAAAAATACAGGGATGTCATTTAGAACTTATCAAGTGTCATGATCCTTATATTACCCTTTACATATCTTTGGATGTCATAAATATATCAACAAAGAGGTGCCCCTTCAATGATAAATTTAGTTTTAAGAATAGAAAATAATTTATAATCACATCGGGACAAATCCGGCAGAGTATTATTGTTGTTTGAGAACAAACGCTTATTTTGTAGGTAAAGATATATGTACGGTTACTGCCCTGTGATATGAAAAATAATCAGGCAGAAGGTAGTGAAAGGCAGGTGCTGAATACTCAAATCAAACTTTGCAAATCCTCTTGAACACATTGTTGTTCAAAATGCTTAAATAAACATTGACAGTTACAAGGTGTCATTCTGATAGAAAGTATTTGTAAATAAACGCATGTGCTGTCTTAAAATAACACAGAAATTGTCTGTACTTTTGACTGTTCATGATGATTTCTTTCGTGTTTTTTTGTGTGTGTGATAATGACTTCCATAGAGAAAGTTGTAATTTAGCTTTGTGATTATAAACAAAAAACATTGTTTAATCATCCGCTATAAGCTTATTAATTTTTTTAATTTATTTCCATGAATAGTTTTAATATTTTTCATGTACGCAACACGCGCGTGTTTATGATCATCAGACAACGAATGTAGTACAAACCGGAAAACGACTTCTTCGTCTTTCCAAAATCTTTCACTACAATGTTAGGAATCGTCTGTAGACTTACATCATATTTATCTGTCATCACAATCAGTCAAGTATGTCATCACAATCAGTCAAGTCTGTCATTACAATCAGTCAAGTCTGTCATTACAATCAGTCACGTCTGGCATCACAATAAGTCAAGTCTGTCATCACAATCAGTCAAGCAACGTTTTTTGTGATGTGTCGTTTTCTGTTTTTGACAGATCAAAGTTCTGAACAGCATTTTAACTTACCATCCTCGCTTCATGTGTTATCGTTTTAACACATTTTGGAATCTTCATTACCACTTGAATATCTGTACATGAGATACACATTGATCCCAATGAACGTGTCTAATCAATTGTCTGAATAGCAGTTTTTCCTATGTTAAAACATAATGTAATGGTTGCTCTTTGCTTCATACGCAGCACTGATCATCTGACTAGTCACACAAACTGGTTAGTGTTGTCTACTGGTCAGCATACATTGAAATTTAGCCACATCATTGACGAATGTTGCTTAAATTCGATTCCTTCTTTAATTCATGGACGACGTTTTTTGTATTTGTCA
The DNA here is from genome assembly GCA_034231615.1 of Meghimatium bilineatum. NCBI lineage: Eukaryota > Metazoa > Mollusca > Gastropoda > Stylommatophora > Philomycidae > Meghimatium > Meghimatium bilineatum. Next base: position 33,446,903 of record CM067320.1, read on the forward strand.
TTTTAAAATAAATCCCATTATTTAATCGCCAAACGCGGTATATATGGAATTCCAGGTCCCTTGATCAATGGGAAAATACTAAATAATCTACTATATGGTAACAACATAGTCCTTTTAGCAAAATATAAACAGAAGCTACAATGTCTAAGAAATCAAGTCGATAAATCAAGGAAAGAATATAGACTAGATATTAATACTCATAAAACAACAAATATGTTAATCAGCTCAATCCATAAAGGACACTCGCTAAACATAAAACATATGGATAAATACTGCAAATGTACGCCGACACCAATATCTTGAATACACAATCTCAAATAATGGTAGATATGAACCAGAAATTAAACGGTGAATAGAATTGGTTATTTCAATGAAATGCGGAACATGTTAACATCTAAACACGGCACACACAACAAAAATTGGTAGCATATCCTATCCAGGACGTAGCTATCAACCCAGCATTTGTTGGCTGTGGTGATTTTCTAGGCAATATAAATACGTTCAGTAGGTTGCCATTGCTTTCCGAACGGTCCGGATGCACAATTGCCTGTGGTGAGGATCGAACTCTGTACCTTTGCCGTCACAGACGCGCACTGTACCACTTCGCCACAGAGCCACAAACACGGCACAAACAAAGTAAAATGAGAATTATTAAACACTATATCTTCTCTACATAAATGTAAGGCTCTGAACTCGGATAATGAATAAGCAATTGCCTTTAATATGCTGATAAGGGAGATAGGGGAGAACTTCATGGAAAGAAAAGAACGCAAACTAAGAGGTTCTGACAACGTTCCGTGTGAAAAATAATAAAGGAAATATAAATTTAAAAAAAATATTTTGGCCCTATTAAAAGATGTTTCTAGGAATACTACTTGAAAGTAAAGTTGAGGAGAGACAAATAAAAGATAGGCAGAGATACACCTGGATGCGAGATATCATGAGATTGATAGGATACAGTGAGATATTGTGAGAAAAAGGAACCCAATATTATCATTTAAGAAATATGCACACACTCTGGTAGGCGCATACATTCTCTAGTATACACACTACATAAGGTTGGTAGATTATGTGCTAGTCATACCTAATAGCTACGCTCGAACCTAAAGATTCTGTAACGTAATTATTTACTCTGACATTTTGATCAGGCATGTATCTATAGATATAATCTTCTTCTTCTTCAGCGTTCATTCTCAAACTCCCACTGGATCTCCCTTGTAGCAGGACAATGGTCCAACTAGATTTCCAGCAGGATGTAGTCCAGAAAATGAAAATGCGTTGTGTCGCCGTTTTATTTGCGCCAATGGCCCGACATATCCGTATTCGGCGGTTATAGATATAATGATATATTGAGGAAGTGAACATATCACGGTAAATGTCGGTTTGTAGTTTCGTTACAGTACTATGCGTTTTCTCATAGGTTATTTGGAGAATTACTGGTGAGATTTGTATGCTGGAACGTATAGCAAGAAAATTAAATACTATACAAGAACTCTGAACTACGTGTGAATACAGCCAACTCTTACCGTGACGCATAAATCTTGCAGTATCATTTTGTATTGGGGCATATGTGATTCAGTTCGTGTTTAATTTTGAGGGAGACGTGTAATTAGAATATTGTAGAGCTCAAAAATGAATACATCGTTATATGCCACAAATTGATTATCGACTAGATTTCAATGAATCATCACTTTATTTATTCTCATTCTGGGGACTGCAAGTAATCTGGTTGGTGAAAAATGTGTTTCCTCGTGTAAAGACAACATATGGCGACTGTTTGAACCATCTGCAAATTTCACAACATATTTTTCCTAAAATTAACTGTTATATTTCATATAATTGTTATCTTTGCTGAACAAATAGAAATCAGAAGTAATTCTGCTGTGTTGAAATAACATAGACCGCGAATATGCAGTATAAAGATTAATTTCACACTATTAATCTTTACAATAAGTGAATAAAAAATATAATGGCACTCTTTTAATATCAAATTGAAAGAGTAGAATTTCACAAGCTAAATCCACATTTCCAAAATATGACACATTCGGTGCAATGAGACATTATCAATGCACATACAAACTTGAAAAGTAATGTATTATACCGAACCAATGCTTCTCTATGGATGTGGCGTATAAAATGTAATTATAGAAAGTTTAACGTGAACTGAAGACTACTGAGATGTAGCTTTTGACAACAATGATGAGATTACCATGGCCAGATAAGACAAATAATGTATAGTACTCAGAGATAATACAGTAAAGAGATATATTATATATATAACAATTATTAGAGACAGTCATTGAATAATTTTAGGGTATATGCTTAGAAGAGCAAAACATGAACAGTTATTACCATCGGAAAAATTACCAGCAGACAAAGGAGGACACGGAGAAACATTCCACGATGGGTTTTCATCAAGGCATTGGACAATTAACCAACTACACTAATTGACAACACATGAAATAGAGTTATGGAGAAATATGATCGTTTACCCAACTCGGTGTTGTTCTTGGTGTATTGATGCCTATGCTAAATCTTGTTCGTAAAATTGTGGTGAAAGGTGAAAGTAGAAAAAACAGTGCTTTTTGAAGTGCTATGGTGAATTTTCAACAAGGATATTGGAAAACATTGGAGTTGCATACTTCTCCAAGTACTTTCTAACATGTACTTTGAAGATATAATGCAGGAAATATTACAATACCTCCAGACATCAATAACTATTGGCAGCAGACGACTATGTAACTTTCGTTATCCATTGATATCCATCTCTTGACTGGTTCCGAATCTGAACTCTAGGAACTCGCCTCCTAGTTGGAAGTCGTTACTCGGAAATATGCCATGCCAATTAACATTGATAAAAAGCAAGATATTGGTGACTATTAATACCAAGCAAAATCCAACGAATATCCATATAAACGATCACACATCAGAAGACGTTACCACCTTAAATATAGAGAATTGCAAATATTAAATGATGGCAACTCGAGAAATGAGATTAAATTAAGTGTACAGATTGCAATGGTAGTTATTGAAATGTTGAATATGATTTAGAAAAGTAGGAGCAGTATTACAGTAAAGATCAATATATTCGTATCGATAGTGCTAAGTATACTTTTATAACGGATGTGGAAGTTGAACACTCAATGTAGACACAGAAAGTAGGATTCATGCCTTTAAAAACAAAGACATTTGTTAAGGATTATCAATATAGAACATAAGACATATATTTGTCTGGCAGCAAAAAACAAAAAAAAACAAAAACTTGTAGATTATCAAGAACCGCGTTTGGCATTGGTGAAACGGCGTACACGTGTTTAGTTTGGACATGTAACGATACAGGACATTTTTATTTTGAAAGGACCGGTCGAGGTTTGAAGGAGAAAAATTGTTAAGACAAAATATGGATTGATAACATCGAGCAATTTGAGCACCATTTATATGTTGTAGTAAATGCGAGCACCATAACATATAATATAAAAATAATATATCATATATGTGTATATATATTAGCTGTCTTCATTGCACAGTACACACTCCTCACTCTTTCTTTCACCCACAATCGTGGGTAGTAACTTTATAATTTTCGATGTGCACAACAGAGAGTTTTGTTTGAATTGCATACGGAACTTGATTGATACTGCTTGCGAGCACTATTTAACTCGCATGATTCGAGCAATATATGCCATAACTAGAGCACCAAAGTGCTCGCGATCGTACGGTTACTACTGGTGTAATTTAATTGATGTGTACCTTTTTTAAATTAATTTTTACTGGACACATTTTGAATACTGTTTACTGGACTCAACCTTTTACAGTGGAATTCCGTTATAACAGCTTGGTCCGGGTCGATAAAATGTTTACATCATAATGAAAATTAACTATATACAATACGTGAAATAAAGAATAGAAATAATTAGGGATTTCGGAAAAATTCGGAAATGCGTTATAAGCGTATGTGTAATAACGCAATTCCACTACATATGTTAACCCGATCCATCTTGACTAATGTTTACTGGACTCAATGTGATTATTGTTTACTCGAATCAACGAGGTTAATATTCACTCAACTCAACTTGATTACTGTTTACTCACGCCCTCTTGATTAATGTTTACTCAACTCAACTTCATTTCGTTTATGCAAACTTTCATGTGGTTCGATTTTTAATAAAGCAAGGATGTATTAATTTGCTAATTGGCTTCTGAATAACGAACAAATTGGAAGTTAATATCACAACTACAGTACACTAGAACTTCATCACGTTCACACATTATGGGTTGAATAGTTAGTTAGTTAGTTAGTTAGTTAGTCGTCGGATCATCATCACTGCAAACTGGACACGTCCATAGTTGCTCCGATCTCTCCTTGAGTGTATCCACCATTACACTTCTGCTGACAGTACCGGTCCTATGCTGGTTGGCCATGATTCTTCTGCGCCCTACAAAATGTTCAATTCTAGCAACACCGCATTTCAATCCCTGATCTTTAATCCTAGCCATTGAAAAGGAATCATCATCCACATTAGTCTCACTCTCGCGTGTTATATCTCTTAAGAAGTTCAAAACGTCAGCGCGATCCATTGCCCCCATCGCCCTGTGCCACAATCGCACATGATGCCACTTGGTCCGCTCTTTCATTGCCTCCAACACCCACATGTCCAGGTACGAAAATAAATTTAACCATTTTCAGCCTCGTCTTTCTCAAGGCCTCAATCCACTGTTCGCGAACGAGACCCACATGTACCTTCTTATTCATACACATAGAGTCACTCAAGATGCAGACCTGCTTTACCTTCTGTGTGCATACCCACTCAAATGACCTGGTCACCGCCATTGTCTCCATGGTCATACTACTCGTAGTGACCGCACAGGCACCACTCTCCTCCCTGATTGTTTTGCCTGCGCACTGAGCTGTGAAGGCCCAAGCACTGTGAACATGTCTAATCACAGTTCCATCTTATCTGTGATGGGTTGAATATCGCTCGGAAATATAAACTGTTCAATCTTGAAAAATTGTCACGCTTTTGATGCATTATTAATGATTTCTGGTACATTATTCGCTTACATGATGTAGATATTTGTGAAAGTGATCAGAGTCGTAATTTTATACTGTGTCAAAGAAATTATGCTAATCTCACATGCTAAGCAAAGGTGGCCTCTTTTTTAACGAAACAAATACGTACATTATTTAACGAAACGAAATATCGATGAAGACACATTTCACAGAAGCTAAGTCTACTTGCGAATCCATTGATCTGCCCGCTACACACGTATCCCCCATGCCCCTCTTATGGATGCCCCTGGGGGACGGGTGCTCTTCGAGGCATAACTAGCAACTATTTAATTCGAGGTCAGCTCATCATCATCAGGTAGCATGCCTGCTGGCGTAGGAGGTTATGGCTCTCCACAGCTCTCTGTCCACAGTATTATGTATCAAGGTCGCTGTTGTTTCCCTGCCGTGCCAAGTTGTCAAACTATCTAATATTTTCTCACGTTGTCGCCCTCGGTCTCTGTTGCCTTCAATTGTGCCTGGTGTGACTATGTTCTCTAAACCTACCTGTCTCATGAAGTGGCCAAAAAAGAAGATTGCATTTTTCGTATATTGTTTATTAAGGTCTGTTTTACATTTGACTCTTTCAACACCTCTACATTAGATTTGCTGGCAGTCCATGGTATTCTCAGCATTATTCTGCAGACCCACATCTCTGTTGCCTCTAATTTCCCTCAGTCGAGGTCAGCTAGGTCACGAAATCTGAATTAAACTACCGGTAATATTAAAAAGTTGGATTTATCACGTAACGTGGTCACATTTCCTTAACCTGTACCAAATTAATTCATATTAGTTCACTCTTAGAAGCTGAAAAACATAAACATAGTATGTTACTTCCGCCCGTGTGTTGCCGGGGTCCGAAAGGGGAGTAAAGAATAGCACCACTAATTACCTTCCACGCATGTTGTAAAAGACGACTAATGAGATTATGGGATGGAGTTGGCTGTCCCATCCAACATAGGGTCAGTTACCCAAGGCCATGTTGAAGTTGAATGTGTCAGGCCAAAAGACGCAGATATCGCAGCAATGCTTTAAACCATGACACAACGCATTCCGTTCTCCTGACTCAGGCACAAAAGGGACAAAGAATTTAGCACTGACCCAACTCTACTGTCAAGCTTTTCTATACCGGAAATACACTTGCAGAGAGAAAGGGTTCCGTACCTGAAGGGCTCAGGCACAAAAGGGACAACGATTTTATCCTTGGCCCAACTCTACTGTCCGGTTTTCCTATACCGGAAATACACTTGCAGAGAGAAAAGGTTCAGTACCTGATGGGCTCATAATTGGGACAAGGTCGCACAGCTCGAGAACGCATTGCACTCAAACGCGTGGTGTGAGACTCGAACTTGGAGGAGGGTTTCATGATGTCTGTGAACGACATCTTGGGTAAGAAGGCGAAAAAACCAGGGTCCAACTCTTCTGGCGAGTTCTTCCTCATACGAAATCAGTCTTGCGGATGAGAAACGGTTCAGTACCCGATGGACACAGGCAGAGTACGTCCAATTGCACGAGATGGGTTCATAGACGGTGGAAGACATCGTTCGACAAAGACGTGCCGAACAAGCGTCTTGGCGAAGAGGCACTAAACACCAGCGTGCCCGGCGACAGATAGACAGGCTATCACGGACTAATGAAACCTACCCGAATTAGAAGCATGACGAAAACTGATTTGCTAGACCTCGGACGTCCAGACCAAAAGTGGCCAACCGAGGTGCAAATAGCACAGTTCTACTGTGGAACTTGCAGCACAACGTACTTCACGCTTCTCGACGGAAATCACACGGTATATTCGTTGTGGTTAGATGAGAGCGAACGCAGAAGAAGAAGATCAGAAACTGGCTTCATAGCATGTGGGGAATTCCCATAAGTGCTCCCCCTTCGCTCCAGCAGCCATCCCAGTGTATGTAGACTCAGAGTCCCGGTCAGATGTTGATTGTGTGATCTCGAGACTTTCTAAAAACAATTACTTTTCCTTCCCCTCCCCCTCTAAATGCTCCCATTTCTGTCATCCTCTGTATGTTTACGTTTCCGCCTCCATTACATCATCTTCATCTTGAAATGAATTTATTACTGCCTTGATCAAGTGCTTTATCTCTTCTCAGCATCGAGTCGTCTATCGCCGCATTGCCTGCCAGTACGTCGGAAGCCTTGTTTGCTCTGACCCCATCATGACCAGGGCAGTATATCCATGTAATGTTCTGGACCATTGAGGTGTTCAATAATTTTCACTATTCTTTTCTCAGCATGAACTTTTCTATCTTGCGCAACATGCTTTGAGAGTCTGTGAGTATTACCGAGTGTGTTGATGTATCAGTTATCAACCAATTAAGAACTGCTGTAACTCCCTCTAACTCCATCCTTATGCTCGATGTGACAGTGGAATATGCTAAAGATATCTCAACCAACTTCACGCCGTTTCAGTAGGCAAAAAAATCTCAACCGCTTTTATTTGTGTATCTGTTAACGGAGCCATCTGTGTATGTAATTATGTCTTGTTGTTTCGAGTTTACCCGGGCGAGTTCATGCACTGTAACCTGAACCCTGACTTCCGTCCATTTTCGATACGTTTTATCTAGTTGTATTATTACTTTTGTCAGTGCTTCTTCCCAACGTCTACCTCAACCCATTTACTGCCCTTTTCTATTTCTTCATAATCACATACTCTTCGCAGTGTGTCTTCAGCCTCTGCCTCTATGATCTGCTATGCTTGATTAGCTTTTCCTATGACTTATCTAAACGTTGGTGTAGTGGGTGGTGGTTGTATTCTTTTACTTTAAGGTACGACCTAACTTGTACTACCTGATGACGCACTCTAATGTTGGGGAGATCAAGCACAAATCGCATAGCAGAGATGGGTGTATCCCTTGTACACCACAGTACCTCTCTCATTGCCTCATTTTTTTTAATTTTTCCAATCTATCGACTTGTGTCTGTGACAGTGTTACTAGACTGAGGCCATAATCTATTACAGATAGCACCACCACTTGCAGAAGCAGAATAAGTACCCATTGCTGCATGTCGAAGGTCGCCATAACTTTAATAACACTGATCCCTCTTTTAGCCTTCTGAATCATATTTGTGGCGTGTTTGTTGAATGAGAAACTTCTATCAAAGATTATCCCAAGATATTTAAGGTCCTGTTCTCTTTCAATGAATGATCCCATTCAACTGGTAGCTGACAGTGTGTCACTGACCAGATTATTATTTAAGGAGTACCAAACGGCCTTTGATTTCCAAGAATTTATCACAGCGTTGTATGGTCAGCACCATATCGACAATTGAGCCAGTCCACATTGTACATTGTCAGCGATATCTGTTCTGTTCCTGCCCATGTTGTATAATAGATCGTCAGCGTATGTTAGAACTCTACATTTGCTTGAGGTTTGCAATTGAGCAATTCTCAACGTATACACATTAAACAACACTGTGGACATGAGATCAGTGTGGTAGACCAGGTACTATTGTTCTGATCTCAGACGTCCAGGATCCGCACCTCAGAGAAACTCTTCTACAGATTAGCACATTTGCTATCCAGCGTATGATCCAGGATGGATATCGTGTTTCCTTAGCATGTCGACAAGATGGGTTTAAATAACTCTAGTGTACACATCTTCTATGTCTATCGATGCAACTACAGACTCTTCCTTTTTTCTGAAAATCTTCATATACTTCATATGCAAGAACTGTTACATTTGTGACTGTGTCACTTCTGAGTCTGTATGCACCTAGGTTATTTGAGAGGACGCTTTTGATTGACGTAACGTGCCAGTCCGGCACTTTTACCTATTCCGTATCACGTGCCACATCTTCCAACACGTACATACTTTGTAATTCGTTTCCGTAAGCCCCATTCCTGGTTGTCTTCGTTTGTGTCTATCTTTAGCGTTATTAATTTCAGAATACACTGAATGTTCATTGTCAGCTGCGATTTTGAGGTATGCTGGTTCTCTGCATACTTGTATTCTGAACTCTACGCTTGGACATTCGAGTAAGAATCACATGGCACTTGCTGATAAATCTCTACATATTACATATGTCACCATCTTGAACTTATTCAATCTTTCAGCCTGCGTTTGGCTGGTCGTAACAATTAGCAATCTATTTTGAATCACGGAAGCTAACATGTCCTGATAAGCAAGACCGATTCATCTGTACACACAGATCCGCAGCCATAACTATCATCACTGCAAGACCTTTGCCCCCCCCCCCCCCTTAAAATGATATTGTCACCATACTCACTGCGATTGAACAAGATCCTAAATAAGAAATTTCTCCATCTAGATACAATTTTGAAGAGAAAACATATTCTCTTAACGTTATACATAGTACACTACTGTATGCGAAATATCAAAATAAATTATCAGGTAGTTTTGTTAGGATATATATTTTAACGTGTTCATCAGAATCTGAACGGACTATAAAAATATTTAGGTAATATGCTATATACTTTTTATTTATATACAGAAAGGATGTAGATCGTGTGACATAGAGAGAGAGAAGTGATTGTATTTTTTACTAGAAATTACACATTTAAGAATGAAAGATATAAACGTATATACATTGCAAAGGTAAAATAAAATGTGTAAAGCTTACCGTATATTAGGTTTCCCATCAGTGTAATCGGATGACAAACAACAGCCACAAGAAAATCTGCCATTGCAAGGTTTGCGATAAGATAGTAGGTTGCTGAATGGAACCGTCTGTCCTTGATAACAACACATAATACACATATGTTTCCCAACACCGCGCATATGAACACAAGCCCATAAACAAGTGACAGCACAATGACCATATATACTGGTTGTCGAAGAAATGGGTAGAGCTTACTACTATCATGGCTACTGTTGAGCTCGACAGGTAAACTGCAGTTAAGAAACACGCTCAGATTATCACATCCATTAGGATCAAGTGTATTCATTAAAAGCACAGATGTCACAGAATCCGGCCATATTGTCTCCTTGAGAAATGTACGTTCGCTGATATTCACACCTGCCAGCTTATCGCTGATATTCACACCTGCCAGCTTATCGCTGATATTCACCTGAAAATTCTGCATAATCCAAGATGAATAGCCACTAGCGACGACTGAGCGTCCTTTAAATGATTTATATTACAGTCGACATGTTCATTTGCATTGTTTTATTTACTCTGTACAGCAACAGTAGATCGATCATCTACTTTAATCAATATTTGTCTCTTTTAATTTGTAAGAAAGTAAATAGTAATTTCACAATTTGTAATGGTGCATCTTCATAGAAGTAGACTATACCTTGAAGCAAAACTATAAATGGATTGCGTATATTCAGTTACTTCCAAAAACAAATGTAAATGAATGTTAAATAGTGATGTATACTGTTTATTTATGCAATTCTGCATTTTCCTCAGAATTGTAGGTGTAATACGAGACAATACGAGAGGCAATCTGAAATGAAAACATCACGAGACTATTTTAACTAAAACAATGCCATCTCTGGATTACATCAGAAGACAACATATTCAATGTTTATATTAACATAGTCAATTCATAAATATGCGAATTATTGCACACGCAACCAAACTACAGTTAGATAGCATTCCTATAAAAGTAATGATAAATATGAACATTAGGAACAGACCATTCGAATGATGTATTGCAGAAGTAAATGGTCATCTTCATTAAATTAGTCTACCCCACAAGCCGCACGTTACAAAGAGATAAATCGGCAACAAAAGATTCATTGATTTTACAATAATATAACGTATAATCTCTATTATGGTCGTAATGCAACAATTATATGATGTGTGTATGATGTGTGTATGATGTGTGGTCAAATGTGGGCTAATGATTTCAAGCTTTCATATGATTGGATGTCCGCATTATAAATAGTGGAACAAACTTTATAGATGCCCGCATAGTAAATGATGGAATTCACTTTCTAAATGCAAGCATAATAAATGATTAATCAAGCTTCTAGAAGAACGTAAATAGATGATGAATCGAGCCTTCTAGATGCACACATAATAAATGATGGAACACACCTTCTAGATGCACACATAATAAATGATGGAACACACCTTCTAGATGCACACATAAAGTAAAGTAACCCATAGTATTTATAAATGTCGTAGGGGTGTGAGATGTTAGTGATCTCACATTTCAGAGGCTCTGCAAATGAGCGTGGCAGCCATCTCCTCTCCCCCATAGTCTTTGCTTCCCGGATTAATCCGGTACCCATTTAAGGCTGGGTCTACCCGGGAGCCGTTGCGATCTGAAAAAACCTTTTAGCCTATATTGGGGAATTAACCCATGACCACTCATATACGTAGTCAATGCGCTAACCACTGCGCTACGCGGCTCCATATTCTAGTGTATATAGTTTTTTTAAACGCTATTGTTGATAAGCTACTATGGATATATTCTAGAGCTATACACACTATTATATCAACTATCCTCCGACTTACGACCACACAACATATAATGATTTGTACTTTTACATTTTCAGTAATCATGAAACATGAGACACATGCTGAGCAATACGGAGAAACCAAAAGAGGAATCATAGAGCGAAGAGGATTGACTTTATTGTATTCAAGTTACCCATATATGCATTCGGTCCTTCTCAGAGTATCGGCATGTCACTTGCCGAGAGTAGAACTTATAATACGTACACTGCAGATTCAAGTCACAATCCCAGTGATCTTCGAAAAAAATCCACTTTATAAAAATGTCGGCGCGAGCAGGATTCGAACCCCCAACCCTTGAGCACAAAGAAAACGGCTTAATCAGTACGCGAGTGCGATTCCCTGAAAAAAAGACAAATACTTGACAATGTGAACAAGACTGCATGTGGTCTTTAGATGAGAGAACAAGCATGACTTCTCATTTCGTTTTTTTCTCTGGAATCTCTTGCAGCGGTTTACAACTGTTCAAGACAGCAGACCTGGCCAGAGGATACAGACCTGAGGCAAAAGCTATGGGGCAGTCGCTTTGACCTGTAGAAGACAGTGGACTTCGTCTTGACGACAGGCCTGACGGTATAGCATGCCCACAGATGCTGAACGCAGAAAAACAACAACTGTTCAAAGTGTTTAACATTCGCACTGATCTGAAAATGCCAGGCTGTGCGTTCAAGAGATGTTGTTTTCTAAGAGCTTAGGTCAATGCTGGATTGATTGCGAGTTCGTTTCAAGTAGTGATTGGAACGATTTTTTAGGCCTTCACTTTAACGTTTCCTATCACACCTAGCAATAGAATAGTTGCATTGAAAGACGCTCATGTGGCATGCGGACAGTCCCGTAGGTAAGTGAGGGGTTTGGGGTGTTCAAATCTTTGAGCTCGGTGGCCTAATTGATAGTGAATTTGCTTACCATTCACGCATGACCGTCTCCGTATAGTACTATCGAAGGTGATGGTCCACGGGTTGCAACGTCTCAGGTTGATACCACGCCCAGCAAAATCAAAATCCGGGACATGATTTCTCGCCTGATAAGACCGTAGCTATAGTCGACATGAGTTACGAAATGTAAGGACGGGAACAAACCGCCCCACCTAATAGTTGCAGCGGCGTAGTACATGAAGAGTTATCTTCGTCCCAGGTTTCTTTACCTTTACCTGTTGATTACTCAACAGTTCACATACTTCAATATGGGAGTACGGGTATGTATAGATACATAAGTAACAATATATTCTTCTTCTGAAACTCCTGCAGATTAGCAGGATGAAGTCCGGAGAACGGAATGCATTGTGCCATGGTTTACAGCATTGCTGCGATATCTGCGCCCTTTGGCCTGACACATCCAACTTCAGCATGGCTTTGGGTCACTGACCCTATATGGGATGGGACAACCAACTCCATACCATAACCTCCTTAGTCGCCTTTTACTACATGCGTGGAAGGTAAACAGTGTTGCTATTCTTTGCTCCCATTTCGGGCCCCGGCAACACACGTTTGGTAACAATATAAAGTAGTGGTTAGATGAAGCAGACTTCTTAGAATAGATTATGTCAATTTTTCCTCGTAAACCAATAATGTGATTGGACAAGGAACCTCCCAGAGACATGAAGAAAGTTCAATGTTGTCTTCATTCCCATATTTCCTTTGTTAGAGGTATGCTCCCATTCTCCTATTAGTCATCTCCCATGTTTGTTTTAGCTGGAGATAATGATATAAGGGTTAATGATATTAATATGACAGCTTTCATCTATAGAATGTATTTCTTAAAGTGCTGATGCCATCTTTCCAATCTTCGCGAGCGTTTTGTTTGATCCAGACTAAGATTTACAATCTGTATAACCCGATGATTCTAGAGTATTTTGCAGTTTCAATCAGTTCAGTTGTGATGTCATTTCATCCGTAAGACGAGCGCATTGGGGCTGGCCGTATTGCCTCTATTATTTATTATATTAAAATGCATATGCGTCTGTGAAACGTCTGATTTGGATTATGAGGAACTGGCTGAAAAAAATACTGTAATATTTTAGAATAATTATTATGGTTGCTTTAATTCTTCCCCAAATGCCATCGTTTATAATGTATGCTGTTTTGCAACTATATCGTCGGCGTCTCCATAAACTTCCCATAGCATTAGACTTTTACATACAATTAATCTTTAGAAATAATGTGTTTAGAATGTTTCCATATTCTTTCAGTGATTCGGCTGTAAGTTCCAATTACTTTATTTGTTTTTGACTATACAGTTGTTTCGCTGAATTCTGACAGCAGTTGCCATTTTTACAGCTGTCTCTGCATTTTCTTCTTTTTCATTCCATATGATAAAATCACCTAGATCTCACAGCATGATTAAACAAATTGCAGTTAAACGTTTGCATTAAAGCAGTTTATTTTCTGAATTGTTTAGTATATAATGTAGTTAACCTTTATGTTTTAGCGGGTCTGTCTTGCGTAATATAGGGTCAGAAAGCGTTTAGTAAAGTCTTTTGGAGTTCCATGTTTTCAGAGATTTGTTTTTTTTGTGTTTTTTTTTTTGTTCGCTCCATTGTAACCATCACGGATATCCGTGCGATTTCCGCCGGGAGCGTGATTACGTTGTGCCACCATTATGTGCCTTGTAGGCCTAGCACATCCGATTTCGGCATGCCTTGACAATTCGGGTGGGCTACCCTTAGCCTGTGACAGCCTCTATATCTGTCTCCAGGCACGCGTAGTGGAGACTCTTCGCCCAGACGATTTTTTGCTCTCGTCTGACTCGAACGAGGTGTTCCACTGTCTATGAAATTGCCTCGTGTAATTGGACGTGCTGTGCCTGTGCCCATTGGGTACTGAACCGTTTCTCATCCGTGAGCCTGGTTCCTTAAGGGACGAACTCAACAGAGGAGTTGGACCCTGGCTCTTTCGCCCTCTTAGCCGAGGTGTCCTTCACCGACATCGTGTACCCCTTGTCCAAGTTCGAGTCTCACACCACGCGTTTGAGAGCAAGGCGTTCTGGATCTGAGCGTCCTTGTCCCAATCAGATACTGAACCCTTTCTCTCTTCAAGTGTATTTCCGGTGTAGGAAAACCTGACAATAGAGTTGGGCCAGGGCTAAGTCGTTGTCCCTTTTGTGCCTGAGCGCATCGAGTACGGATCCTTTCTCTTCGCGAGCATATTTCCGATTTAGGAAGGCTCGACATTAGAGTTGGATTAGGTCTTCTTGCTTTACCAAACGCCAATGAATGGGTCTGGGTCTCTGCCTGTAAGGAACACAGGTAACTAGAAGTTCGCCTCGAGCTGACGGAGCTTGTAGTTCCCCTTTCCTAGGAACTTTTCATTTTCTATTTGCAGTTCGCGCTGCCCTCTAGCGCTGTTCTTCCCTTTCATTGTTTCATTGTACTCGGTATGAAATATATTTGTCTCTCGCCATGTATCTGCCGTTACGTGCATTTTACATTGGCCGCCCCTCCAATGTTCGGACTGGACTGAGTAGCTTCACTGTATGTCAACAGTGTCGCTATATGTGGTGCTGCTGGTGGTGTCGGAGATATTGTCTGTCTCTTGTGCAGTCAAATCTCTTTCCATCTGCTACCTCCACATTCTCGGACACGATCCCCAAATGATTTGGCCAGAATCAGCACGAGCTGATGTATTTCTGTTTCCAGGGTGCACCGAGTGGAGGTACATTTGGGATCTTGGTTATCTGCTAACCCTTGGTCCGACTAGAGCAATGCGTTCCCTTTGCACCCCGTCCACCCTGTTCGATTTACTTCGTCTTCATTCGCTTTTAAACTTCACTTGTTAGCAGGATGATGCCCAGAGAACAGAATAGGTTGTATAATGGTTTACAGATTCGTCGTGATTCGTAATTAGAAACTAGAATCACCGATACGATACAAACTCAAGAGTCCCAGTCAGGTGTTGATTATGCGATCTTCGGATTAAAAAGAATACTTTTGCTTCCATCTCCTCTAGACATTCTGACATTCTTTGTATGTGTACGTTCTCAGCCCCTTTAACTAAATCTTCATTTTGTAATTAATTCTTTACCGCCCTAATCAAGTCTTCTTTATCTCTTCTCAATATTTTGCCATCTATCCCCGCATTGCCTGTCAATAAGTCGGTTCTCTCGTGTCCTCTGACCCCGGCATGACCAGGGCAGAATATTCGTGCAATGCTCTGGACACTTCATTTATATGATAAATAAAACTATTCTGCTCTAAGCATAGATTTTCTGTCTTGAGCAGCATGCTTTGAGAGCCATTGGGTATTACGGGATGTGTTGATGTATGAGTTATTCTTGATTCTTGATTAGAAACTGGCCTCACAGCACGTGGGACATTCCCGTAAGTGTTCCGCCCTCTGTTCCAGCAGCCATTCGACTCGATGGTGTTTCGAGTCTAATGCTGCCGAAACAGACGTCGAAATCCGGGCACAACTCTGGCCCTTGCGACAGGTTTCTTTGTTGTTCCGCCCACCAGCGCCGTGCCCATAACTAGTTCAAGCACAACATCGGCCTGTTGGAACAACATGGTAACTGTTATCGAAGGTTACGACTACGGTGTATCAGTTTTCAACCAATTTAGTGCTACCTAACTCCCTCTATCTTCATCCTCATGCTTCAAGTGACTATGAAGTATTTTGATGATGTCTCAACCAACTTCACGCCGTTTCTGTAGGCACCAAAACCACAACCGCTTTTATTTGCATTTATGTTGACTGGGTTGTCGGTGTATATAATTATGCCAGGTGGTTTTTAGCCCCGCAACCTGGGTCCTGCCATTAATCCATTTCGGACACGCTTTATCTAGTTGTATTGAAACGTGATCTTTTCCCCTCAGTATACCTTCACTCATTCATTGCCTTGTCCTATTTCTTCTAATTCATATAACCTTCGTAGTGTGTTCAGCATCTGCTGCGCTTGATTCGTTCTCACGTTCACTCATTTAAATGTTGGTTTACAGATTGGCCACAATGAATGCGATTTTTGTGCTAATTCCTCAAATTTCAACATGTACTTTGTGTCTATTGCTCCTATTAGATTTATCAACCAGAGTAACCTCGTCAAAACATCTTTACCTACATGCTCTTACTACATGTCTGATGCTGACCACATCATCCTTAAGTATGCTTTAATCATGAAAATACAGGTCTATCTCCGTATTTCCCAATACGCCTTTATGACGTGGACAAAGGAAAACTTCACTATATGCATGGCAAATCTCAGAGTTGCTATCCTTTACTCCTGTCCTGGATCCGACAGCACACAAATGACATCTACTAGTACAAATATATCTTACTGACACATGTGTAAACCCATCCCTACATTATAGCTCCAACATGAATTTCAAGTACGGCAAGAGATCAATTAATCATGCTTCAATGATATAAAAATACTAATAGCAGGAACTGTAAGAAAACTCCCTTAACGTCTGTAAAGACATCTTTCATTCACCAGATTTACTTAATGATAGATAACAATTATACAGTGGAGACAAGCTCACAGACAGAAAATACTGCCCAGGGAAAATAATGCAAAAAAATGTATTTTAAAGATGGATACCGTGTCACATAATGCAACAGATAATTAGAGAAATATTATTTATAAGAATCGAAGCAAAAAAACAGACAGAAGAAATGCATCATTAGATTTGAAGTGCTTTTTTCAGTTTTCTTTAAGTTTAATAACATCACCATGAAAATCTTTCTTCTATGAGTTTAACAATCAAGGTTTATATAATATGTATATGCACTGTGTCTTCTACGAGATTAACAGTACTGCCGTAATATAACATCAACATGAAGTCTGTCTTTCTACATATTTAACAGTCCTGCTGTAATATATTTTGATGTCGCTTTAAACAGAGGATTAATCTGATTACGAATATGGTAGGTGCGTCTAAATGACCGTTAAGGCGAATATTAGATTCCTCTATATGTTGCCTGGGCCCGACTTTTGAGCATTGAATAGAGATACTGTTACTTGCCATGCATGTTATAAGGAGCAACAAAGTAATTTTGCCATGTCGTTGTATACCTCATCAAATGTATGTGCAAAGTAAATCACAAGGCATGCTGAAGCTAGATGTGTGAGACCAAAAAAGCCCAGATATCGCTACTAAACTGTAAACCATCACACAACATTCCGTTCTCCAGACAAAATCATGCTATAATCTGCTCATTATAAGAGTGAAGTAGGTCAAAACACATCGATGTATTACTCCGCGACAACAGATGACTTTTATACAGCTGATGACATTTAAAATTAATAACACAATTAATTATTCAGAACCTACGTCATAACAACCATGGCCCATCCCAAATACAACTGAGAGCTTATAACAAGCGAGCATCTGGATACAGAGCCATGGGAAGACGAGAAGGAAATGGATAAGTAACATCGCGACCATCTTCCACAAACACGGAGTCAGCGCGACCGACCAGATGTTGACGCAGCGTCACATCTGGCCTTGAACAGAAACAATCAGCTCCCACCCCTATGCTAAACGGCAAGTGCGAATAGTATCAACCAGCTTCCACCTGTGGATAGACAATAGATAAATAACTATAATGGTTGCCCCCTGACCTCTTTGCGCATGCGCAAGGATATAGCAACAGGAATATGGTTGTATCATGGAATGATAAAGATGTACAAGTAAAGATATAAAGAAAACAATGGGCCACCGAAATAAAAGAGGCGACAAATTCAACAATATACGCATCACACACGGGGTCCGTCTCCAGAGAACTCTTCTACCACTAACGCTTAAAGTCAATAAATAAAGGGTTTAGCGAATATATAGATAGAAAAAGCTATATTTTATGAACATTTATTTTAAAGCATACATTGCTATTGTGATAGAAATGTTTCATTTAGCAACAATTGATTTACATTGATAACAGTATTATCTTCTCATCATCATCAAGTGACATATTCTTTCCAGAACGTAGTCTTTCCTATGGATCTCGTGAATTCTCCGCGGTCTTGAGCACGTTGCCCTACATCTTCCAGTGATATGCACAGGCATTCTTGAATGTCTTTTGTCTAACGGCGTCTTGGTCGGCCTTTGCCCCTGTTGTCTTCTATCATCCCCTCCATTAACACTCTCTCCATTCCGTCGTGTCTATTAATATGACCGGAAAAAAAACTAGCCTTTTCTTTAATATAGTGTTCAGAAGCCAGCCTTCCTGGACGTTAATTGTTCGTAACACCTCCTGATTAGTTTTCTTCGCTGTCCATGGTATTCTCAAAACTCTTTTATAACACTTTAATTCAAATGATTGTATTTTCTTGGCCACTGTTTTATTTAGTGTCCATGCTTCACATCCATATGTCGCCACAGGAAATACAAATGTTCGTAGTAAAAACAATTTGGTTCTTATGTTAGTACCTTGCCATAGTTTCTTTATTTTTTTTAATTTTGCCAGCGCCATTGCCGTTCTTCTCTTGATCTCAACTGCGCAGTCCCCCGCATTGTTTATATTAGTTCCTAAATAATCAAAATGTATCACTTCTTCTAATTACCTATATCATTACGTACTTAACATTCGATTAGGCCGACCAAGACGCCGTTGGACAAAATACATTCAAGAATGCCTGCGTATGTCACTGAAAGATGCAGGACAACTTGCTCAAGACCGCGGAGAATTCAAGAGATCCATAGAAAAGACTACGTTCTGGAAAGAATATGTCACTTGATGATGAACATTCGATTTATGCGTTCTGCGTCCAACTGCCAATCATAAGCACTAGCCTACTTCATTGTTAAAATGAACATAGTATAATATGCAGGAGTTTGAGAATGATCGCAGAAAAATCAGATATAAAGGTGTTAATAATACTTGTTGACTGCAAACAAAAACACGACTACTGCTAAAGATTGATAATGAGACAGATACTACACATTCAGTCTTAATGTTGACTTCGTCAGGTTAAATCTGTTGAGGATCATGAGAAGAGATATATCCAAGATATAGTATCGTCTGGAGTTTTACCTGAGCGTGTATTGTCAACAAGAGGTATGGGTATCTCGTCAATAAGCAAAACTATTCCTTTCCAGGAATAATTAGGTAATAGATGCAGACGTTTGTCTATGATGTCTCTTAGAATTTCAGAGATGTCACAACTGCAATAACGTTCTTCTGCTATCACAACTGCTACAACGTAATTCTTCTATCACAACTGCAACAACGTAATTATGCTATCACAACTGCTACAACGTAAGCTGCTATCACAACTGCTACAACGTACTTCTGCTATCACAACTGCTACAACGTACTTCTACTATCACAACTGCTACAACGTACTTCTAACAGCTACATTGGTACATCGGACAAATAATTATAACTGAAAGCTTAACAGATATTTATTCTAACTTCCCGACTGGTACTCAAAATGTCCCTCTGCCAACCTAGTGAATAGTCATGTGAATTTCCACATACACCACTGAGACAGGATTAGCAAACCGTCAGTGAGAACACAACGGCTCGAAGAAAATGGAGAGTTTTATTAAGTCGACTACTAGTAATATTAAAACAACGATGAAAAAAAACATATTAAATTTGTTAAAATCAACATCCGTGTAATAAAAATAAGAAACAAAACATGGTAGATGAAATGGAAAGGTGTAACATCAAAATACTAGGACAAGAAGATATGAGGATTAAAGACAGGGGCTGTAAGAAACTATATAACTACACATTACTATACAGTGAAGATTTGATCCAGTTTCATGAGCACAACACGGGGTGGACTTTTACGTAAACACAATATTCGCTAAGAACAAAGTTCAAGTTACACATCAGAATAACTATCAATGTCTGTAAAGATCACAATACACGATGTAAACACACCATTTATACATGCCTACACCCCATGTACCACGCTAAACAACGGAAACGACAGAGGGGAATATATATATATATATATATATATATATATATTCAAAGCAATAAACTTAAGAGACATAATTCACATACCCAGGAAGCAATATAACAACATATGGCAAGTGCAGCAAACAAATACACAATAGGTGTAAGAAAGGATACCAAGCTATAGGGCAAATCACACCATTCTTCAGAAACGAAAATGTAGATTTAAACATGAAAATAACACTATTCAAATCGATTATTATGCCGAAGAAGTGCTACTAAGGTAAAACATGGACAACGACAGCACAAGACAAACGTAAACTTGTGACAGCTGAAATGAACGCGGACGGACGGACGGCGGACGGACATACAGACAGATAGCCATATAGATAGACATATATATAGACTGGATAGGACAGACTGGATAGGACAGACTGGATAGGACAGACCGGACAGGACAGACCGGACATGATAGACAGACAGACAGACCAGACCAGAACAGAACAGAACAGGACAGGACAGGACAGGACAGGACAGGACAGGACAGGACAGGACAGGACAGGACAGGACAGGACAGGACAGGACAGGACAGGACAGGACAGGACAGGACAGGACAGGACAGGACAGGACAGGACAGGACAGGACAGGACAGGACAGGACAGGACAGGACAGGACAGGACAGACAGACAGACAGACAGACAGACAGACAGACAGACAGATAGATAGATAGATAGATAGATAGATAGATAGATAGATAGATAGATAGATAGATAGACAACATAAATAATATAGCTATCCTTCTCACAACACAACTGGTACAGCCAAACCTTACTTTTAACAACTGCGCAATGGAAATATGAATATAATAATTCCTTAAATGAAATGTCTAGACCATATGACAAGAGCACGGTGACCAATTATTAGCAATGTTCTGTAAAGTAAAGGCTAAAGTCGAAATCCACCAACATAACTATATACTATTCAAGAAAAGAAGAAAAAAGAAACGCAACTTTTTTGGAGTTGCTTTTATAAAAGTTGCTATCTGATTGGACATCGTTCAACATATCGACTGTGTCCACCTTGTCATTAACTTCTCGTGGTTAAATCAGTTGTACGCATGTCATGATTCGTAGGGTCATGAAAGAGATAACTGTAAAAATAACATTTTTGGCAATAAAAATCGCGAGTTTCATGAGAATCCCGTGAAACGTACTAAACACAAAGCGCTTTAACCATTCTATTGAATGCCTATAAATGATTGATGGTCTCGAACAAATTCAGTTGAAAATCCAATGCGCAATTATCACTCATAGCATCATATCGCTACAGAATAACGGTACATCATTGGGCGCTTACAGACTGGACAATTACAGATTAATATAGTGTACAAATAAATTGTAGTAGCCAGACAATTGAATGTGGTTAGACGTGTCATTAATTGTTTTTGGGGGCGATTTCAACAAATTGACTAAGTGACAGATCAGCCACGACATGGAAGAGACAGAGTAACAACTCCTGTCGATGACCGGTTCATATGGTTGCGTCAACACAGAAGTCGGTTTGAATCTGCATCTTCCATAGTCCAGTCAATTCCAGAAGCTTGTGCATTTCGCAGGTCTTTGGACTAGAAGGCACTACATAAATCTGTTTATACGGACCGACATCACCAGAACCAACTGCAGTGGGCGAACCAGCATCATCAATGGACCATTGGGAATGACTGGAGATGGGTTTGTTTTAGTTTAAGTCTGAGAGTTTCGTCATGCTAAGGTTGAAAAATAAATCCCGTGAAATACAATTTTAGTACACGTTTGAAATAATGGTGCGTTAATTTTTTTAAACAGTAGGCCTATCTTAAACAAAAACGTAGGAGTAATTAATATTTCATTCATATCACAACAATTACGCTATC
Organism: Meghimatium bilineatum; assembly: GCA_034231615.1. Classification (NCBI taxonomy): domain Eukaryota; kingdom Metazoa; phylum Mollusca; class Gastropoda; order Stylommatophora; family Philomycidae; genus Meghimatium; species Meghimatium bilineatum. Next base: position 33,469,146 of record CM067320.1, read on the forward strand.
GTGTGTGAGTGTGTGTGCGTGCATGTTCACGCAGGTGTGACGCAGTTCGACTACACACCCCCCCCCCCACCCCCAACACTTAACTATTTATACTAATAGTCTAACTATTTAGCCGGAAATATCAGTTACTGCTACTTGGCGTTATTCTAAATCGTGAATGGAAACTATGTGCTATACACAAATAAAAACACTGAAAAATAAACCGCCCATGTCATGCCGCGGCCTGAAAGTAGAGCAATTTCTAGCAACACTGTTTAACTTCCGAACATGTTGTAAGAGGCGAAAATGGATCATTTTGGATGGAGATTCTGTCTCATTCCATATAGTATTTTCCATACTGAATTCTGGTATATCAGTCAGAAAAACGCGCATATCGCAGCTACGCTGTAAAGAATGACACAACGTATTTAACTTTCTCGACTATATCGGGCTTATATGCAGGAATATGAGAAATAACGCAGAAGAAGTAAAAGACATAAAATAAATATCAAGAACATGGAAAATGTCAGTCAACTATGCCAACTATTTCTCTCTGTAAGAATGTAAAATATTTCTAGCTGTAACAATGTATGCCAAATATTTCTAGCTGTAACAATGTATGCCAAGTATTTCTAGCTGTAACAATGTATGCCAAGTATTTCTAGCTGTAACAATGTATGCCAAGTATTTCTAGCTGTAACAATATATGCCAAATATTTGTAGCTGTAACAATCTATGCCAAATATTTCTAGCTGTGACAATGTATGCCAAGTATTTCTCTATTTAACAATCTATCCAAAATATAATATTTTTTCTGTAACAATGAATAAGAAATATTTAAGTATGTAATAATGTATGCAATCTATTTCTCCATGTAACAATATATACCAAAATATTTGTCTATGTAGCAATATATGCCAAATAGTTGTCTATGTAACAACGCATGCCAAATATTTGTAGCTGTAACAACGCATGCCAAATATTTATAGCTGTAACAATGTATGCCAAATTGTTCTTTATGCAACAATGTATGCCAAATAACTACGAATGATGCCCGCTGTGAACCTGAAAATAGTTCTAGTACCGCAAAATATTGGAAACAAAGAAAAGACTCTGTTAGAAAGAACCCATGCAAACGTTAAAAAACCTCAGTATTGAACTGTCAAACAAAACATACACATAATCATCACACAAATCTGACCCGGAGCAATGTACAATTTAGAAACAAGGTCTCTATACAAGATATATACCTTGGAGGTGTTTGAAAAGTTATCGCAAGATGCTCATAATAAGCTGGACGGGAAAAAAATATAAATAAAAGCATACGTTTAGAGATGTAATAGGAAGAGACACGTATTAAAATTTCGATACATTAAAGAACAAGATGTAGACATTTAGAAAACCAGACATATTAGTATTAAAAGTACAGGAAGACAAGATCGATAAACATTAATAAAAATGACTTGTGTACTGAAGTGATGCTTTCAAATAGAATACGGTAAGTCGGTTAAAAGTTGACCAGTATAAAAGGGTATAATGATAATGGTTATAGTCTTTGATGTGATTGCATGTGTATAAACATAATTCTAGAGAATATCTTCTACATCCCCACATATTCCACCTCTGAGCAGGAGGCTTCTTATCAAATCACTCTATACAGCTGAGAGTTGGTGATTTCTATTCATCTTTGCATGCGTACGTTCTGAATTTCCTGCAAGGTTAGGAGTAAGTAGTTCAGGGAACGCAATGTGCTGTGACATGGTCTGCGATTTGGATGTCTTTCGTCATGACACATTTCATTTCAACATGGTTTCTGGATAATTTTGACACTATGTGGGACAGGGCCGGTCTTAGGCCATTGCAACCTATGCGGCCGCAGTGGGCTCCGCACTTCATAGGCCCATATATATATATATTATAATTTATTTTATTATCCTCTTCCCTACCCAGACTGGGCTCCGCGCAATCTGTTTCGCATTGGGCCCCTCAATTGTTAGGGTCGGCCCTAATGTGGGATGTGACAGCCAACTACACTTCTAAAACCTTCTTCGTCGTCCTTGCGACGTCACGACAGGAAACAGTGATATTTTTCTGTGCTTTTACTTTGGACCCTTGCAATTTTTTCCTTTCTTTTCGCGTTACATCCCTTTATGTTTTGCAGTGTCAGGGGTAAAAGAGCTTTCAGGTGAAGACTTTTTTGTCTGCTTCATATATGGTTATTTTAGTTGAAGCTTTGATTTCTATAATCCATCATTTGCATGATCTGCCCATGACAATGTATCCATAGTATCTGTATAGCAATTCGTTTTGAAGGGCTCTATTGGTAGTCCGGTAGCATTTGAAAACCACTTAATATTATGTCTACTGATGTAATCCAGAATTGTGATTGTGATTGTAAGTTTTCTGATGTTATCATTTCCTATTCTGTCACTTACTGTTACTCTGAGAAGTCTACGTAGGCAAGGCATATCTGTTGTAACAATTGTTCTTGTGGCCTTTGTTATTACTGTCACGTTTGGTATTGGTAGCATAGTGATAGTATAATGATCGTTTTATGTAATGTAGTTGTGGTGTTCATGTTGACATATTTTCTATTGAAATTAGTTATCCTCCTCATCATCATCATCATCATCATCATCATCATCATCATCATCAGGTGCCATGCCGAGTGGCGAAGGCGGTCATGGCTCTCCACAGCTCTGTCCACAGTAATATGTATCAAAGTCGTTGTTGTTTCCTTGCCGTGCCAGGTTGTCAAACTGTCTACTATTTTCTCACGTTGTCGCCCTCTGTCTCTGGAGACTTCAATCTTGCCTGTTGTGATTATGTTCTCTAAACCTGCCTGTCTCATGAAGTGGCCAAAAAAAGAAGATTGCCTTTTTCTTATATTGTTGATTAAGGTCCGTTTCGCATTTAACTTTTTCAACACCTATACATTAGTTTTTCTGGCAGTCCATGGTATTCTCAGCATTCTTCTGTAGAACCACATCTCTGTTGCTTCCAATCTCCCACTTTCCAGTTTGTTTATTGTCCAAGATTCGCAGCCATATGTTACCTAGATTGTACCTAGATATTTGAATTGGTGGAACTGTTTTAATACTATATCATTCACTATGATCTAGCAAGGGGTGTTATTTTGTTTCTTTGAAATAACCATTACTTCTGTTTTCTTGATATTTAGGAAGAGGCCTTTCTCTTTACTTTCTGTGACTACTACTTTAAATTAAATTTTGAAGGTCTTCCTCACTTTTTGCAATCAGAACAGTGTCATCCGCATATCTCAAATTATTTATGTTATGTCTTTCCACTGATATTCCTGGGATATCTACTATTGCAGGTATCAGGTATCCTATATTGTTTTAAAATACTTTTCTCTATTGAAAACATGAATCATCTACCTTAAGATCGGGTATGCTATGTTGCATCGATGTTGGATTTATGATTGGGTGTGCTATGTTGCATCGATGTTAGATTTATGATTGGGTGTTCTATGTTGCATCGATGTTGGATTTATGATTAGGTGTGCTATGTTGAATCAATGTTGGATTTATGATTGGGTGTGCTATGTTGCATCGCTGTTGGATTTATGATTGGGTGTGCTATGTTGCATCGATGTTGGTTTTATGATCTGGTATTCTATTTTGCATCGTAGTTGGATTTATGATTCCATGACAAGTGAATTGTTTCACCTGTGTAAGTTGTTAGTCATCGATGACAATAGTATTGTTTCTTTCTGTATCTGCAATTGACATTACCTCGTTTTTGTGTGTTTTTATCTTCATGATAAAGTCTGTATATGTTGTGTGAAGTTTATTTGTAAGTTGGTGTAGTTGTTCTTCAGATTTTGATATTATTGCTTGATTATCTGCAAAACAAAATGTTCCCTTGGATTTTTTAAATGTTATTTTCTTCATTGATGTTGGCAATTTCTGAATATACAATCGATATATGTGATGAATAGCAAGGGAGATAGAGCACACCCCGTCGAACGCCAGAGGGTATGTTAAATTTATCTGAAAACCATACACGCGTTCTAACTCCACCTTGACATTGACTACAAATGTAATTTAATACTGCACAAGTTGATTAGATGTTGTGACACCATACATTGTGTTAGTATGTTCCATAGTTGTTGTCTATGTTCTCTGTCGCATCTTTTTCTATATCGACTAACGCGAATGCATTTCTTGGTTCTTTACTCTTATTATTTTCTGCCAGTTGTCTGAGTTTAAAAATGGCATTTGTACGACCATTAATCTTACAGAATCCCATTTGAGTGTTGTTAAACTATGGGTTCAATGAATGCGCTATGTTCACATTCTTCTGTCTAAAATTATGTTGGAAATTATTCCAGTATGGCTTAGAAGTAAAATGCCTCGTTATTTTGAACAATCTTTTTACTGCCTTTTTTCTTCCACATTTAGTATTATTGCATCATTTTCCCAGTCTTTTGGTGTTTCTTGTGTATTCCATATTATATTAAACAGCCTATGTGACAATGGTATCCATATATCTGCTGCTGCCTTGAATAGTTCGACTTGTACGTTTTCGTGCTCTGGGGCTTTATTTAATGAGGCTGTTCGTGTGATATTTTCTATTTCTGCTAGCAATATTTGTGGTTCTAATTGTACCGTTACATACGCCGGCAACACACGGGAAAATTTCCGGTATTAGAACGTTGGCATTATCATATAAGCATTTATGGTGAAATGAGCAAGGTTACATGTTGATGTGACTATTTCACGTCTGTTATGAACACTTCAATTCATCTGTTCAGAACTATAGCATGCCTGTGTGTTTGAGTTCATAGATGACTGCTGACATCAAGTGAGACCAACTGTTTGGGAACACGGTGGACAGGAAATGTTATCTGTTTTATGTCTTTGCTCTATACTTGCCTCTGTTATATAGTGTCTACTCTCTTTGATGTTTCCTACGTTGCAAAACATGAATTAATTAACTTATAATCTTCGACTAAGGTGAATTACGCACCATTTCGGTTATGTCTCGTATTTTATATCCAATGCGTTTAGTGTGAACTCCATTCTTGAATTTGTTTTCCTTCATGTATGAGTAAGGTTTTATCTGGTAGTGCCTATCTGTAAAAGTATATCTTTAAAAATATATTTGTAAGTATCTGTAAGGGTATCTGTAAATATATCTGTATGGGTCACACTATTGTGTTTTCGGCAACACTACGTTTTAGTCATTCTTCCACCAAGCAGGTGAAATGTTTATTCAATAAATGAAATGCAGAACACCCAGACAAATACATTATTGCAGAAGATGATGCCGGTGATCGTGATGTAATTCAGTTGAACGGAGGTGACACTGTAATAGAAACATGATTGTCTCAAATGCATGGTTTGTGTTAGGAAGAGGAGTGTGTGCACCAGGCAACGAGATTTTCACAAGGGGCATTCGGAAGGTAAATAGCAGTTCAC